>PVKZ01004574.1:0-75661 GCA_004027375.1 Macroglossus sobrinus | reverse complement strand
CACATCTCTCTGTGATTCTAACACCAAGGACGGCTTCTGAGGCAAACTTTTGTTATCTTGAGTCAACTAAAGTTTTCAGTCTGATGTCTACACTTAGGTTTTAGCTTGCGAATTTTACCTTCTCTAAAACGTTTCTAAAATAAAAGCGTATTAAGTAAATCATCTCCCAAGTGTATGGGCATGTCAGAGAGGCCTCGTTAGGACAGACTGACAGACATTGCAGAAAGATGCCTTAAAGATCTTCGTGGTCCTTCCAGTGGACAGACTCAGACGTTTAATAATGAGAGCAAGGGGAGAGAAGTGTTTCGTACTCTTGTCTCTTAGCACTAGACGCAAGAAGTGTCAAACTGTAAATTCACAGCAGATAGAAATGATAATACACAGTCAGTATATTTAACTATCACTTTAAGCAAATTTTCAAGTGATTGCATAACTGAGCCGGTTCTTATTTTACTTCTCACAAAATTTGATTGTGTTTAACAAGTATTTTTTCGAAATGTATGTTAAACTACTTACGGAATATTTTTATTGGGGTGAGAAACAACGCAAAATTAGTCTTTCTCCAATCTCTGTCATGCCTTCATTAGATCTCACGCAGAGCTGTCCAGTCACTCTGAGTGTTAAAGATTTTCACCATAGCCTGCACCACCTGAACACTACACTCTATATCTAATTGTGCACGTGCAAGCACGGTCTAAGCTTAAAAAGCCTGGTTTTAGGGAAGGACCATGTTTTGATTTCTCATTCCTTATCTCACTCTGCTTTCTGCTCTATTCCACTAGGAGAAGGAGAGAGTAGAAGAAAAGAAGTATAATCATTTGATACCAAATCTGGTCTCCTTGCAACCTTCACTTGGCGGTCATGCCTACATCATCTGTGTAGTGAGCTTTCCTATAATGACCCTGTCATGCAGCACTTATTTGGGTTCTTCAGGCATCTCTGCAGGAGGCTTTTTCATGCCCAGGTTCCTAATCTTGTGATCAGCACTGTTCTGACTTTTTCAACATCTTCCTCAAGTCCTATGCGATGTGCCACAGACATTTTGTGTACTCTAAAATGGAAGGCCGGCCAGAAAGGCCAAGCCTGACTGGCTTCCGTGTGTGTATTAGCCCACATGAAACTAATGACTGACTCTTTGCACTTGAAATAGTGACAGCATAGGCTTCTCCTCCTGCTGGCTCAGTTCTCCTCCCAGCCATCTCTCCTCAATTCTACTTGCCTCTGCTCAACATAAACACAGGGCAGGTCTGCAAGACTATTGAATAAGCAGATCTAAAGAGGGACTCAAGCTTGAATCATCTCACCAATACCTTCACAGAGGAGTGATGTCCAGGACAAAGGAATCCCAGAAGCAAAAGCCTGTAAGTTTTCTCCTCATACTCTAAGGAGAAGTTGAAAGAAGTCAACTGCAGTGGCTCACCCACATGAGAGAACTAGGGAGTGGGAAGGCTATCCCAAAATGAGCCACCCATGTGAGTCACACATGTATCTCAAAACAGTGTATGTTTCAGTGCCTGCCACAGTTAAGGCATTCTGCAAAATGGATATGATACTATCAGGCATGAGAAATCTTTGTCCCACTATTAATATTCTCCATATTTCATTTCTGCTCTACTCTGGAGGGTGGGTGACATTATAAGAAGAGAGGAAAAAGAACTGAAAAAGCAGACTTATCTCCCACCCCACTCTAGGACCATACCCTAAAAACTAGGCTTGGATACCTTAGACTGAAATAGGAAAGATAAAAGTGCTAAACTGGATGTAACTTTAAAGTTTTCATCTGAATGAGAATTTACTTTTATATGGGATTTTCAGTCCCAGAAACTGCGTGGAAAGCTCTGCAATCTGCCCACGGTTTTTTAAAAAATTGGAACTGGAGAGTTGAGAGAGCAAGTCTCTATGCTCTAGTGCATAATATAGTGAAGCCATTTTACGTCTGTGAAGCACCAGTGCAGACCGTTAAAAAGTTTGTGGTATATTCCATGAGCCAAGAGTGCCAATTATACCCAAGAAAGGACTAACCTTATACTAGAGTCCCATTTCTTCATGCTTTTTCTGAAAAATTTGAGAAATATTTTTCCTAATCTTACCATACACTTTGAGCAATCTCCTTCATTTCTTAGGAAGTAAATACAAAATAATTATTTAATAGTTTTAAATATATTATTCAGTTTCCCCTCTTTAAGCTTTCATCTCCAAAAATAAATTTATTGCTGATGAATTTCTCATCAAAACGTGACCCCTTGATTTCTGAGTTATTTTAAGGGTTGATATTTCAAAGCACTAAGAAAAAAAAAGGGGGGGGGGAAATGTGGGCAATGACCAATCAGAAAGGATGCTTTTCTGAGAGATAGAGCAGGCCCTGCAGGTGCCCTCTTTTGCCTTGCATTGATGTTTCAGTTGAATTGATCATGCAGAATCTCTGGAATTGGGAAAAAGGAGCCAGAGTTAAGGTCACAACGGGTTGCATGGGAGCTCAGGGCAGTTGATACTTCCCAACTTATATTTAAGCATTTCAACACTTTCCCAGTTGGAATGGTTGAGTTGATACCTATGTCTGAAGAGCAGCCCTGATAAAGTAGCTGAGCACATAGTTTTATTTATCTTACCTGAAGTCCCATTGAAATGACTTCGAAAGCTTGTACCTAAAAAAGCATAGCTTAGAATAGATTATTTAAATGGTATCTTTCAGTTCTAATATTTCATTAGTCCTTCATCACAGTCCAGTGACCGAGTAGCAAAGAGAACTTGAAAAAAAAATAACATATTTGATTTGGGAAATTCTTTTGATCTCTTGAATTCAGCTACCAATGTCCTATAATTAGAGAGGGGGCTCTTTCCAGAGGACAATTCTCTTCTGTGATGGAAAAATCTTTCATGGTTATGACACTTACTATCTGGCCCTCGATTGTTTATACTGCATCTATTGTTAAACAAGTATGCCATCTTGGGCACCTGACTTACCTCTTTATGCTTCAGGTTCATCATTTTAAAATGGAAGTGGTAACATTCTCTTGTTCATAAGTTGTTGTGAAGATTAAGTGCAGGCAAGGCAGTTCCATGCATGGAATGAGTGTCCCATAAATATACATAAAGAATGATTAGGTTGAAATTGTTTTTCTTGTTAGATTCTTCTTGTTCCGGAGCTCATGTATTGCATAGCAAAGACCCTCAATAAATGCTCATTGAAGCAAAGGCCTGTAGACTAGTCCCCACACAACCAGAGTAGTTCACAGACAAAAATAATGAGGACAATAGCCTGTGTCTTTTACACGAGAGCTTTCAAACACTTATAAATCTGAACAGGCTAGTTTGTTGATCAGGAAAGGGAGTAGTAAAATCAGATCATTTGACTACTATATTAGAAAGGCTACTAAGAAAGGAAAGACAAGTGTAAAATTGAAACTAGCATCAAAACAAAAGTACTGGTTTGAATCCTGAAGCTTTATAATATTCATCAGAATTCTTAAATACTTTGATTTAGCTTCTTTATCTTTAAAATAGGCAGAACGATTATTCTGTAGCTTACAAAACAGGATTAGAAAAAGTGACTATAGTGAAACCTCTAGTATCAAAATAAGTTGATGATATTTATTGTTGGAACTGAAGAATTGTGGGTACAGTGACAGTAAGCAGTCTAGAGTGGCTTTAACCATCTGTAAAATCAAGTAAAGGAATAATTTCTCAAGAGAATGGTATAATCAGAAAGAATACACTCTTAGAAAAGGTTCACCAATTCAAATCATTTCTGTGATAGAAATTATGTACTAATAGATAATGTTGATTTATATCAGTTAGAAATTAAAGAAACATAGCAAGAAATGTTTGATATACATTTACTCCTGCCCCAAAATATCATAATTGGACTTTTAAAATCTCGATGTCTTCTTGTGAGAAAGCTAAGAGAAGAGAATCAAGTCATTTATTGCTCATGGGACATACAGCACCCTCCAGTTTGACTACTAAGAACAATTCTCTGAATAGCTGATTGGTTTATCCACTATGGATTACATAACCATTTGCTTCTCTTTTTGCTTTGGAACCAAATTTGTGGGTCCTACTACATTTTCTAGCCTCTGTCTTGGCTTCATTTTATTTCCTTCATTTTAGTTTTCTTTCTTTTTTTGAACACATTTTAAGCTATGCTTTTTGAGTATCCTTGATGTTCTTGTTCATAATTTTTGAAACAAGGTGCAATTTAAGTGAGTAAAGAATAAATTACTTTCAAAATAAAGTAACATGACAAAATAAGAATAACAATCTTAAAACCCTGGCTTATGTGTATGTTAACTGGTACAAGTTCTGAACTCTAATGTAATTTGAGACTTAACAGAAAGAAGCTCACTGAATGTATGCTAGTTATAAATTGATATTACAGTTATTCCCAAATAACTAAATTGATATTATAGTTGATAGCTCTGTCTCTTGACTGACTTTAACCTACCCTGAAATCACAGGTTTGGATCTGCAAATCTGAACACCAGACAGGATATGCTCACTCCTTTATCCTCTCTGAGCAAGGGGCCATCACCTCTCTAAATATATATCTTAGTTGCATTTACATTTTAATGGAAAAATATTATAAAGCAGCTGAGAGAAGATATAAAGTAATAAAAGGCAGGTGTAAGATGATGAGTATATATTAGATTCTTTATATATTCTTTAACATTTTTCAAGTCTACTACAAGAGAGGAGTTATGAAGCAGAGAAATATAATGAGGACCAGAGAGAACAAAGCAACCTAAGATCACAGTGTTACATGTCAGACTTGGTATTGCAATCCAGTGGTTTCTGGCTCCAACGCTGCGGTATTTCCATTACAATCAGATTTAATGTTAAATTTACCAAAGAACATTGACCCTGAATTTAAGTGTTTGTGTCAAAATTGAAGCATAGTTCAATTATTTTAGCTAAGAAGATCTTGCACATTTGTGATCAATTTTTTCCCCATTGTAAGTCCATTGAGAATCTCTTTTCAAGCTCCTCCAGTCTAAAACCAGAACCTATTCTGAAAATAAATTGATTGTTGAGGAATTTTCTTTTAAGACTTGACCAGTGATGATTAGCTTCATGGCTTTTCGAAACCAAGGATAAAATAAAGCATAAATCAAAGGGTTCATTGCTGAGTTATAGTAACAAATCCAAGATATTATTTCAAAAATATATGTGGGTGTGATGAAACCTAGGAAGGCATCAATTATTGAATCAATGAAGTATGGTAACCATGAACACGTAAATGCTATCACTGCAATGCCCAGTGTTCTTGCTGCTTTTCTCTCCCTCTTGGCCACTCTTTCTTTGTAGCTATCTGATGATCCCTCAGTTTTATTGCTCATACTTTCAATTTTTCTAGCCTGTTGTTTAGCGATGAAGAAAATCTTGGAGTAAACAATGATCATCACAACCATGGGTATGAAAAATAATAGAAAATTTACCAATACCCAACTTTGATTCATTGCAATTTGACAGCCTCCCACACAGGTCAGAGCACTGACTAGTTCCTCCAGCCCAACTTCATTAGCACCTGTGCCAAAAAGGGTAAAAGAATAAACAACAGAAAGGATCCAGGAGAAGGCAATACATATGCCAGAAACAGATATGGTGATTTTGGTTGGATAGAGCAGAGGGTCGGTGACTGCAATGTATCTATCCAGAGAAATGAAACCTAAGTGAAACATAGAAGCATAGCAGAATGACCCATCAAAACAACAGTGCAATTTACAGTAACGCTCCCCAAAGTACCAGCAGCCTTCCACGGACCTCACTGCACTGAAGGGCATCACAGTCACTCCCACCAAGAAGTCAGCACAGGCCAGGGAGGCGATCAAAAGGTTGGTTGGAGAGTGCAGCTGCTTGAAATGAAGAATTGAAATCATCACCAAGAGGTTTCCAAATACAGCCAGCCAAGCTCCAAAGCAGAACACTACGTACAGAATCAGGCGGATTCCCGGCGAGTAGGAAATTTTGACACAGGATCCATTCACATTCTCGAAGCAGAGCTGCGCAGCTGCAAGAGGGGGCAAATCACTGCCCATGATTCTCCGTTTTGACACCTGGAAAAGCTATTATTTTCTGTGGCCAACTACGTCATCCAAGTTTTCAAAAGACTTTAAAAGCGGGTTATTTACTATATGTCAGTAATTGCAGTACATTCTGTCCCTATTGCTTTGTAAGTACAAATCCTTATTTTCATGTTGAGAAACTGATTCATACCTTTATCTCATAAAATCCACTTCCAACTGAATAAGTAGTTAGTTTTTAATCATTATACAAAATTCTGCTTGTTTAAACTTAAAAAAAATCTTTCTTTGCTTTAGCTGGTACGTATCTGAGAAGCATTAGTCTTCCCAAGAGCTGTTATATGATGCATGTAAGAATGCCATATTTTATTAGCTTTCTTTTCCTAATTTGTCAGAGCTAGAATTACACTCCAAACACTCTGTCCCCTCAGGAAAGTAGCTAAATAATTTCAAATACCCAAAGCCCTTAAGCTTAAATCCCTATAGTGCAATGTGCAGAAGGAAAGAAACTTTAAATAATGATTATGTCTATGCTAAAAAGAAGTTTATGCCCTTCCAATATCTGGATGACATTTGACCTTTTTGTGAAATAGAAATGGAAATAGAAGTAGTTCTTTTCTTTAAAATCTTTTGTCTAAAATTTGAAAGCCATATTGTTAATTTTTACTTATTTTTACCTAAAGAATTTTACAGAAATATTTTTCTGGTACATGATTTCTGGTCATTTTTAAAATCAGCTTTTTTATATAACATATAATTTATATTTAAAAATTTCACACTCTTTTTAAGGTAAAAATCAGGATTCTCTTTTTATTTATTTATTTATTCATTGATTTATTTATCATAGTGACCTTGCTTAATATAATCCAGTAAGTTTCAGGTGTACAATTTAGCAGTAAGGCATATGTATGAACATATTGCATTGTGTGTTCTCTGCCCATAGTTAGATTTACTTTTATTCAGGTTACAGATTTAATAAATGTATCCACACTCATAACCACCTCTACGATCAAGGTATGGAATATTTCTAACACCTCAGCAATTTTATTTGAGCCCTTTTGCAGTCAGCCTCTTCACAGATTTTTTTTTCTGCAGCCCTTGGCAATCACTGATACCCATTCTATCACTACAGAGTAATTTCCCTGGTCTATAAATCTCATCTAAATAGCATCGTACACTACATACTCTTCTGTGACAAGCTGCTTCCTCTCAGCTCAATTCCATGGCATTTATTAGGTATATTAGCAGTTCATTCCTTATTATTGCTGAAGTGTATTCCATCATATTAAGTATACCACAATTATTTTATCCATGTACCTATTGACAGATTTTTGGACTTGTGTTCTGTTTGGTGTTGTTATTAAATGTATTGGTATGAGCATTGTATACAATTCCTTGCATAGACATAATTTCTTATTTTTTATTTTTATTTTTGATAAATACCTAGGAGTAGAATTGCTGGATCATATAGGAAGTGTATGTTTAACTATACAAGAAACTACAAACTGTCTTCTAAAGTAATTGCACCATTTTGTACACCCACCAGCAATCTATAAATGTTCCAGTTTCTTCCAGTCCTATTCAATACTTGGCATTGTCATTTCTTTTTATTTTAACTATCTTAATTTAGGAATGATGATGTTGAGAATCTGTTTATGTTATCATTGGTCTTTAATGTATCCACTTTGGTAAACTGTCCGTGAACATTTTGCCCATTTTTAATAAATTTTAAAGTTTTCTTATTATTGAGTTCACTGTCCTTTAGAAATATGTGTTATGAATATTGGACTTTTCATTTTTGTGAGAATATTTTTTGAAGAGTAGAAGGTTTAAATTTTGATGAATTTAAATTTGTTGTGTCACAACTATCTTTTTCTGTGCTTCTTCTAGAGTTTTTATAATTTTAGTTCTTATAGGTCTATTATTCTTTCATATTAATTTTAAATATGTTGTGATGGAGAGATTGAGATTTTTTATTATTGGTAGAAGTAGTATTTGGATATTCAGTAATTCCAGCAGTATTTTTTGAAAGGATTATTCTTTCTCTAGTAAATGATGTTTGTTCTTTTGCCAAAAACCATTCAACCATATATGTGTGTCTCTATTTCTGGACTCTATTCTAATCCATTACTTTCTATATCTATATTTAGGTCAATGCCTTATTGTTGACTGAAACTCCAAAGTAAGTATTAAAGCCAGATTGTGTAAGACTTCAATTTTGTAGTTCTCAAAATTGTTTTAGACATTCTATATCTTTATTTTTTTATGACTTTTAGAGGCACCTTCTCAATTTCTAGGAAAAAAATTCTCTGTGGTTTTTTATTGATATGAAATTGAATCTGTAAAATAATTATGGGGAGAGGTACTGCAATAAATATCTGATAGAACCATGTTTGCTCATTTCACCTTATAGTTTTGTCATTTATGATTTATAAATTTAGATGGTCTGCAATAAGCTGCATACATATTTAAGATTGCTATATTTTCTTGGTAACATTGAAGGATCAGACATCTTAATAATATCTAGTCAAGTAAGCCATATACATATTATATCTCTCCATGGTTAAAAAGCCAAAGAAGAAAAATTAGACTATATGTATTATTTTAGCAAAAAAAATAAATAAACAAACATGAATAAACAATGGAGAAATAAAATACAAAGAGAACAAATAAGAAATAAAAATTAAGATAATAGAATTATACTCAAATATATATATGTATGTATGTGTGTATATATATATATATATATATATATATATATATATAAAGACATAAGATGTAAATAGATTAAACTCTCCAATTAACAGAAGTTGTCAGGCAGTATTAAAAGGCAAATCTCAACTACATCCTGCCTCTAGGAGACACATATTAAAAACAAAGACACAGAGAGTTTGAAGGTAAAAAAAGAAAAAGATATACTTTGCAAATAATAAGCATAAGAAAGCTATTGTGCATGCATATATGTAAATATATAAGACAACGTAAAACTCAAGATAAATAGTACTTTAACAAATAAAGATGGACATCACACAATGACAAAAAGACCAGAAGAACTAAATATTAAGGTGAGTTCTATGAATATGGTCTGGGTTTCCTGCAATTGGGTATCAACAGAATTATATTTGAAGGCATTAATAATCCTGTTCCCAGTGGCAGAGAAGAAACTGCCAGCCCATAGCATACAGTGCCATAACATTTACTCAAATTATTATCTGTAAATAAGTGACCTGAAATCAAACACCTATAGAAGAAAGGTTCTGGGTGAACATGTGTTTGCTGCCAGATGACATTTTATTTTAAATGACAGATATAATTAGAATATAGTCCATTTAAATGCTCAATAAATGTTTATTGTTACCATTAGTATTCTCACACTTTAGAAAAAAGTTGGAAACAGTTTTCTAAATTCAGAATTTTAACTTCTACTACATCTGTTGCAAATTCAGTTTTTCCACAAAAAATTTTTGTTTTCCAATTTATCAAATATCTTTTATTCCCTGGTGTTGATATAGAGGATAGTCCTCTTTGTCAAAGTTAGTGAGATATGTGTGATGTGTTCTTTATTAGTTACCTTTTCCCATCCACCCCCCCATTCCCACCCCAAGACTGTTTGAGGAATAATGACAGTAACCCCGGGATGCACAGCCAAATCCCACATCCAAAATCATCTAATATGGAGCCCCTGTAGTACAAGGTATGAAAGGGAGAACACAGTTATATTGCATAATCTCCACTTAAAATTTATTGTTTGATGTAGAATAGCCTCAATACTAAAGCCCAAAGTAATGACTTTAGAAAAGAAAATGCATGAATGCTCTAACTCATAAACATAGATGCAAATATCCTAAACAAACTTTTACAAATGAAAGCCAGCAATATAAAAAAAAAATCATGATTGATGTCTATGCCAAGGATGAAAGTTTGCTTTAATGTTAGAAAATCTATTCATATAATTTAATATTTTAACAGATTAGAACTTTACAATTATCTGATGAAATGCAACAAAAACACTTGATCAAATTCTAAATTTATTACTAACAAGAGTCTTAGAAGCTAAAAATGAAAGAAAACTTCTGAACAAAAAAAAGTCTTTAAAAATAAGGCCTTATCACATATAATATACTTAATAATGAAATTTGAGAGTATTTTCTTTAAGATGAGTAACAAGGCTGAAATGCCTCAGTAATCAGAAGGTTGAGGGGCCTTAAGTCCTCACAAGACATCCATAAATTCAACTATTTTCCAGTTTCTGTTACATTCTCTAAACAACCAGCAGAAACATAAATTCAATAAGCCTCCATCTAAGAGCAGTTAGAATCTCACCCATAGGGCAACCTCACCATGCAGAGCTAGTGGGTAGGAGACTGTAGGAGGGCAAGAGATGCTGCATTTAATTCTAGCCACAGCAGCATATGTTGGGGGAAAAAAAATGCCTGCTTCTAAAGATTCCTGAAAAGCTCTAGCATAAAGCCTAATTTCTAAGGTCTATGATGGACTTGTTATTCAAAGCCCAAAGCTTGATTTCTACTGTATCTACAATCACATTCAAACTTTGTATTGTGACCTATGAGATCTCGAATAATCTTAACCCTGCAAGACTCTTTAACCACATCCTATCACATTCTCCTCTGGCTCAGTATGCTCCTACCATTTTTCCCACTGCCATCCTCTCACTAGCCCCAAAAGCATACCCCAGGAGCTTTGTGTTGTCTGTTTCATCTATCGGCATCATTCTTTCCTCAAGTCTTCATAGACCTAGCTCCGTGTCATTCTTCAGGCCACAGCTTTTACATTACTCCCTCAGAAAAATTGTTGTCTCAGCCAATGTTACTATCTCTCTTTTATTCTTTCATTTACTTTGTTTTCTCATTGCCTTAATTGTATTTAGCAGAATTGGTTACAATCTTATTTGACTATTTACTTGCATTTTATCTATCTGTCTCTTTCAACAACGTGTGTAAGCTCCATGAAGTCAAACACTTCCTTAAGTATCACCGTGAAAAAACCAGGCAGTTTTTAGTGCTTTGTTTCTCTGTCTTTTGCTGTTATTTTTGTTTCAGTCAGTTGAGCAGACAAATAAAATAGAAATCCATGCCCCGGCATTAGGAGAATGCATGTAAATGCATTTTTAAAAGAATAAAATAGTAAGTTGGCCTTGTTTAAAGAATTTGTTGAATATGGCATTAAATCATTTAATATTTGGTGATTAGCAAGCCTTTTCATCTTTAGACTCAATAACTAGGGTCTTACTCTCTATAACTGTTATCTCAGCTACTGGTTATTCCTGAGTTTGGTGTTATCCAGGAAAATGGACTTATACACTCAACCATTGATACGTCTCCCTGCTTGAAATTCTGATGTCTCTAGTATAGGTTTTTAGGTGTGCTGTGTCATTCTGATCAATTTAAATAAATAAATAAATAAATAAATAAATAAATAAATAAATAAACAAATGAATAAAGTGAAATAAAATCACAGTAAAACAGCGTACTTCAAAGCAGCATACTTTGAATGAAAAGACTAAATATATATATATATATATATATATATATATATATATAATGTATTTTAAAAGACTTAAAAATATATAAAATATGTAAAACTAGTTTTCTCTAGAATGTTAAAATTAGTTTTTTTCCTCTTCTATGCTTCTTGGTATTTTTCAAAATATCTGTAATAGATGATACTGTTTTTATAATTAAAAAATTTATTTAAAAAACCAATAAAAATGTAAAAAGACACATTATCTGTATTATCTCAAGTACATTAAATTATCCAGCTCTGTAGGCATTAACAAGGAGCAGCAACACACAGCTAGACAAGTCCTTCAAATTGTTCTTCTGGGGAAAAAAGCAGGCTGGTGTCATAAGTCATAAAGGGTCATCTACACTGGTAGAGGGCAAAGGGGGCTCAAATCTCAGCTCTGCTCCTTGTTAACTTGATGACCTAGAACAATACCCTTAACCTATCTGAACCCCATCGCTTTGCAAAAATGTTTTGAGTAAGTATTCAAGTTCAGTAAAGAGAGATGTTTTTAAACAATAGTACATGTTAATGTTTATTCTAATCCTTCTTTCTAAAATGCATTTCTTTACCTTTTCTACCCTTTCAGAAACTTCCCATCTTTAAAGCCTGTTTCATATGCCACTTCCTCTTTTAAGTCTTTGCGATCACACCCATTTATGGAACACTGCTTTAGCCAGGTACTAAGACATTTATTTATGTGATTATCTCACCTCACCTTCACAACACTGTGAGACAGGTGCAATAATTTCAGATAAAACTAAGGTTTATGGAAGGTAAATAACTTTCCCAAGATGACAGGAAAAAGAGGCAATGAAATCTGAATTTGGTCAGGCCCGTCTGACTCCATAGCCTTTAATTTGGAATATTGATCCCTCTAGAAATAAGAGACTGCTCTCTCTCCTGAGTATCATAGGTCTTTGTTGTAACTTTATTGGGAACTGATTTTTATCATGCCTTGCTTGTTTTTATTTGTGTTATTTCCATGCCTTGAGACTAACAGATTTTTTAGTACAATGGTGACATTTCAGGAGTTTGGGATCCAGCAGGGTTTAACATCATACTCTGCACATAGTAGATTCTCAATAAATGCTTGAGAGACTGAATAAAACATCACATTTGAAATATTTGAAGTTATACTACACTCCTCTAAACCTCAGCTTTGAGAGAGGTAGGTCAGGGCAACATACTTCAGACCTTCAGCAACAGATATGAGTCCCTGAGGACAATCCTGAAATTCTGTTCAGTGCCCTCATTTACAGTGGGAGTCTCCACTCTCTGAAGTTGAAAGAATTTAAGTTTATGAAGGAAAATATTTGTTTTTTAAGAAAGCTTGCCTTCTGACTTCAAATTTTTTCAGGATGACTGATGTAACACCTCATAATACACTTAGTTGAGGTCAAAATGTAGAAATAGGAAGGAATCACTTTCAAAGCTGGATGTTAAGAGTGGGACAAAATGAAGGCAGCATAAGACAAACACTGGAATTTTGTGTATATTAGTCAATTTTCCAGCATAACACATATATTTTCAATGGTTTGCAACAACAAACATTTGATTTTTGTTCATGCTACATAAGGGTCTCAGGATGACAGAAACTCTGCTCCCTGCTGCACACAAGGCATGGATCTGCCCTTCCTGTCTTCTCATTCTGGGACCCAGGCTGAAGGAGCAGCGCCTACTGAGACAATCTTAGGACAGCGGGCAGAAATTTAAGAGCAAGACTGAACCATACAATTACATTTAAAGCTTCTGTTTTAACATGTATCGCATTAATCAAAGTACGTCACGTGGCCAAGCACAATATCAGCATGCCTGGAACATTTGTTCCTTCCAAGAGAGTAGGGAGCAGGGGAGGCCACACTGAGAAAGGAGCATAAAATAGAGGTGACAATTGTAGAAGATAAAATCTCAGTGACATCATGTGACAGGTGCCAAGGGCCAGGACCAAGCATGGCAAATTGCTTGTCTTTAATTATCAAAGCCTTCCTCTACAGTTCCAACTCTTCAGCTATTAGAATTCCAGAGAAAAGCTATGTAAACTGTAAAACTCTGAGTGTAAGAGGAGCCTGATTCTCTCACACACTTTATGGATCATCTCTTGATTCTTGACACCCTCTGCAGAATATACTTTATGGAGCAGAGTTTTCAGAAGTAACATAAAGAGACTCTTGCTAAAGAAATTGCCTTGCTCAAAATCGTTGGTTAGTTAGATGGCATATAGATTACATATTTATTCTTCTATAAATATACACATATACATTCATGTACATTATGTATTCACACATGCTGCAGCTCAGGTGAGCTGTGAACTGGTTTGACTAAATAGTAAGAAAGCAATATAATTAAGTTGGATCGAGATGTTTAGAGAAAAATAATGGCCAGGTTCACACAAAACAGGAAGTTTTTAAAAGACAAAAAAAAAAGATATAAAAGCAAATACAAAAACACCAAGAAATGATTCTGCTCGTTGAGCAGTTTTCCAGTGGAATGCTCTAGATGGAGATGAGTTTATGAGACTGCAGGCTATTGGCAGTTAATGGTAAGATCTGACTGCCACGACCTTCTGTTCGCATTTGATCACAAACTTACCACACTCAGAAAAGTGATCTGGTCACACCGAAAAGAGATTCTTTAACCAAGACACCCATGAAGTTACACAGAAAAAATATTATATTTCTATATTCACTAATCTCTACTTGAAATTTAACATTTCCTTCCATTTTAATGTAGGCAAAAATACCATTAATATTAGTACCACCCCTGATTTTTATCACCTGTAAAAATTAATATTTTTCTATCACAGTATCTTACAGGTATTATGAGATTTCACTTATGCTTATCACTATTATGAAATTACAATAGTTATTGCACTTATCTCAGATGTGGTTATTTAATGTTTTCATAAAGAAGCACATGTACGATTATATTGCAAACTTGGCTATTTAAAAGATATTTTGATAACTATATATCAATATAATTGTATTCCTTTATAAGTCTATGTGCTATTTTTTAAAAATCTTATCCACTTAAAGAGTTTTCTCCTGAAACAGGGTCCATGGTCATTACCGAAGTGCTAAAGGAGGTCATGGCAGAAAAAATTAACAATACTTGCTTTAAATGTAGATAATTCTCATTCAACAAGAGATAGAGTGAGGAAAGATAATTATCCCATAACAGTAAAATAGTACCATGGACATTCTACTCATATCTCAGGAAAACATCATTGAACATAAGTTTTCATTTGTTCTATGGTCTAAACAGACTTTCTGGGTACAATGGTCTTGCTTCTTACATATTGTTCTCATATCATAGATGATAAAGAAGCTGAGCACCAAATCCCAGTGTCAGCAGCCTGACCTGTTAACCTATCAGCTCTCACTAGCCTTTGCGGCACCCACCACAATTGTGATTCTTGTTCTTACTCCATCTTGATTTATTGTTGATATGATCATTGTGCCATGACACTCATGTTCTAGTGTTTCAATGATTCACAAGAAGATGAAGTCTCCTACCTGCTTTTGATTTATCAGCTGTCCAGTTTTCTTCAGTATCTCAGAGTATATAGGTCAGGACTTTCAATTAAGAGGAGGGTAAATTACCGAACTTCTGTGTGCCTCATCCGTAACATAAGGTTGCTAATGTCCACCCACAGGGTTTGTGGGCTGTAAGTGAGATGCTTAGGTTCTCAGTAAATATGAGTTACTTCGCTTTCCATCCTTTCCTTCTCCGTATTCTGCAACCTCTCTTGGCTAATGCAGCCTTCTGCCGCTAACAGAAAACAGCAAAGGGCAAAAAAAGTGGAATCATTGCCTGCTCCTGTGAAAGTGGCTAACACACAGAGTTCCACGTTGGGAAGTATCTGAGTGTTCTTACTTCCAGGACAGTCATCCTCAGTGGATTGGGAATAGGTGTGGATTTATTTCTAGGAATTTAAGAGGGGATTGTGTTTTTTAAAGTAATAACTGACTTACACTTTGCAAATTGTATTTAGTGCTATAACTAAGACAAAGTATTCCTAGTTTCATAATGTCTCAAAACTGTTACATAGTAGGATAAATTTTAATTTATCATTCATTTGTAATGCAATTATGAAAAAGAAAAAATAATTACTTCCAGTGAAAAATTAAATATTAAAAACACATTGAAAAATATTTTTACAACAATTTTTTTAAATTAGAAATAAGAATGGATTCAAGAGAAATTATTGCTCTAGGAAAAAAATGAGAAATATACAGAATAAATACATTTCAGCCAACTTTATTAACAAAGTATGACTTTACTTTTTTATTTATTTATTGAAATTGATACATCTATGTCTGTATTTTTATCTATAACTACATCTATCTGTACATCAGTACTCCAGAGACCACAAATTAATTTACAAATAAGTTTCCAAGTAAATAATTATTAATCTGAAAAAACTAAGCAAGAAATATGGAAGTAGAGTGACTAGAGATCTGAGAAAAAGATTTAGGAAAGAAACAGAAGCAAGATGTACATAAAAGGTATCAGTACCTTTGCTAATAATAGCTCCTGAAAAACATTTAGTTCAATTCTGGGGAAGCATGTGTCATAGGTACTTGTTTTTCCAAAGAAAATCATATACTGGTGTCCCTGGAAAGATAATAGTTCTAACTTGTGTGATTTTTTAAAAAGGAGGTAATATTAAATGGTGAGATGCAGCTCAATATCACTTTTACTTTTATTATTTTTGCATGGAAAAATAGTCCTTATATTTTCAAGCTTGTATTATTAAAGAAAAGGAAGAAAATATTCCTTCAAAAATATGATACATTCATTCAGTGATCACTGAAATAGACGAACCTGGCACAAACCTTTTTAGTGGTTGGCTGCCAAGGAGACAGGGATTCTAAACAGAACATTTTGAAAAATGATCCAGACACTTAACCACGAGTATGAAAAGTGATGTGAATTAGGATTCAAACAATGTTTCCCAAAGTAAGGTTATAGGATATTTGAGACACCTTAGAAAGCAAACAATACAAGACCCTAATTTTCTAAATGAGCAAATTAGGTGATGGGGGAGGGATCCAGAGATTGCTGAATTGTCCCAGCAAGCTCTGCCAGGTGGCAGAACCAAGACAAGAAATAAGAAGTCCGCAATGCTCTTTTTTCTCCACCTCTGTATCTTAGTTGTCTCAAGAAAGTAATGAACGAGGAGCTGAATGTTTTCAGAATTTTAACTTATCCAATTAATATTTAAATGACTTTACTCTCTTTTTCCCACATCTTACTATAGAGACATTGAATGAGGGGAGTGCTATATTTCATTCCAAATTACGTTTATTTTTCTCTGCCACTTCAACCAGGCTGCCCTGGAAGCATGCACATAAACCCGTGACACCACACAGCCCATTGCTACAGCACCACTCATTCTTCCTGCAAAGGCCTCCCACTTTCCTAATTCAGTTTAAGGAGTTATTCTTGGTACAAATCAATAGTGGGTGTCCGGGGTGAGAAGATCTCCCGACTCAAAATGAGTTTCAGTGCCTTCCTGAACCACCGGTAAGAAAAGACATAGATGATTGGGTTGCAGGCTGAGTTGAAATAAGCAAACCAGATAAAGATGTCAAAGACCAGGGGTGGCGTGATAAAATTAAGGAGGCTATCCACCAGTGTGTCGATGGTGAAGGGAAGCCAGCACAAGAGGTATATGCCCACAGCGATACCCAGGGTCTTGGCAGCTTTTCTTTCACGCTTGGCAGTCCCAGCCAGATTTTTGCTGAGGGAGCTGATCTGCTGGGCCTGCCTGGAAGCAACCACGAAGATCTTTACATACAAGCTGATCATAATGAAGCAGGGGAAAAAAAACACGGGGAAGTTTATCCAGCCCCAAAATTTATTGAACAACAGCTGGCAACTGCCTACACAAGGCATCTCTTCTAGCCACTGGCTGAGCCCTCTCTCTACTACATCTGTGTAGATAAAGAAGGCAGTATAGCCTGCTGGCATCCCCCACCCTGCCAAGATAAACCTGAAAGCCACTTTAACTGTGAACTTGGAGGGATAGACCAGAGGCTCACAGATGGCACAGTGGCGGTCAATGGAAATGAAACAGAGATGGAAGATGGAGATGAGGCAGAAGAGGGTGTCCAAGTAAGTATGCAGGCGGCAGAGGAAGTCTCCAAAAAACCAGCAGCTCTCCACTGAGCGAACAGTGCTGAGGGGCAGCACCAGCAGACCCAGAAGCATGTCAGCCAGGGCCAGAGAAAGCAGCAAGAAGTTAGTGGGAGTGTGAAGTACTCTGAAGTAAGAAACAGTGAACACCACAAACAAATTTCCTAGGACTATAATAATTATGCCTACTGCGCAGACGAGGTAGATGGTCACCTGAATACCCAGGGGATGGACTGTCCTGGGGCAAGACCCATTCACCTGGTAGCAGAATGCCAGGGGGTGTTCTTCAGCACCTTGGTTGAAGACAGCACTCATTTATGGTTTATACTCTTCCTCTGGGAACTGGTCACCTGTTCTTACCAAAAAAAAAAAAAATTATGTTAAACCATTAGAAAGTGAGATCTAGGGAGGAACTAAAAGGCAATTTGGAAACTAGTACAATTTCTCTAGGTACTGAATCAAATGCACCCTGAAAATCAAATGCAGCATGGGATTCAAGGTCTCATAAGAGTTATATCTGTTAGCCCTGGTTCATCTGACTGGGCACTTTTGAAATTAGTGGAGAAGTTATCTATAAAAAAAGAAAAGAAAGATGTAAGTTAAATGTTTTCCTAGAGAAAAAAAAATAGCTATTTCACAGTAGGTATTATACAATTATTAAGAAAGTTGTCTCTTCTATTTTTATAAATTACCTATTTTTAAATGTTAAGTGAGATTTAAAGTTATGAGTCTGAAACAAGTGAAAAATTAATTTTTGTTAATAAATCATTATTTGGGTAAAGAGTAATTTCTGGCTCCTCTATTCAAGAATTAAATAAATTGACAATAAAATCAACAGATTAAGCCTTTTAATTCCATGTCAGCTCTTCCAAAGAAAAGAATTCACCATATGAATAAATGAGGGAATAAAATTACTCTGTTCCAGTTTTGCCTGCTACTTAATTTCTAAAGATAACACACAGTGTTTACACATCTTGGGAGAATTATCTGATATGAAAAAGTATTTTACCTATCTTAACACTGATCTGTAAAGTTTTAAGCAACTTAAATTGAATTCCATTTTTAAGCTACTTACAGAGGTAGAAATCAGAATCACTAACAGGAAGTTCTTTTTGGAGCCAGTAAACATAAGTATGCAGAATCTGCTTCCATCCACAAAGATGACAGATGTGCAGTCAGTTAATGATTTTATACTCCAAATAGAAACTACTCTTCCATGTGGTGTGTTATGCAAATGAGCACTGAATAAATACCAAGGGACTTAGTTTGCACTGTTCACAAATCTCAGTAGTTTAAGATTCCTTTTTAATACAAAATCATCATTTATCCTGCCAATTAAGTAGAGATGAAAATTAACGACACAAGATTTATATAATCTTTTGCTTAATTTTTTTTAGTGCAGTCTTTATATCCTTTCTGCTTTAGGAATATTTGTATACATTTCTCTCAACAAGGAAAATAATTGAAAATAATTGATTTGTAACCCCCACACTGAATTCATTATGATGTCTTTTTTAAGCTCTGTGTTTTCGTGCTGGTTAAAGAAACCATAGTAGATGAAACAGTTCACCTGGACACAGAAGTGAGATTCTTGTACTGCTACTATCTAAATCATCACTTATCCTCTTCTTCTTTCTGTCTCTCCATTGATGAGTACCCACAATTAGACTCATATATTTGTCCTTCACAGGGGTATTATCAAGAAAAATAACGTGCTCAGTAATATTCTGATCTCTCTGTTTCTTAGTATCTAAGAAGACAGAATGCCTCTTGATGAAATTATTTCACAATATAAGTCAAGCTGATGTTGTAAAAATGATAGAATTCTAAGGGCAACATTAGGTTACATCAGCCAGCAGGGCCATTAGGAGAAGGTGGCACAGGTAAACAAATGAAAACGTTGGCATGCACCTCCCACTTCACAAACCCCCAGCTAAATTCAGTGGTGATTGTTTAAAACCTGTCTTGTACCAAGTCCATGTATATGAAAACAGATCTTTTACTCCAGAATTTATTCAGACCAGGAAGGATCCTGCATTACCAAATATCATCACACTCTAATAACCAAATTAGAAGTTTACATGTCATAATCCACATGCAATCAGCCAGAAAGCCTATGGCTCTAAATCTAATCTGACCAAGAATCTGTGAAAAATAGAGACAAATGTCTTACAACTGGAATAAGGCCTGAAGAGAAAAATTCACAAACGTTTTTGGTTCTGGGATATATTATAACAAACCTAAAATGCAATATACTTCAGTAGTTGAATGTGAGTCTTTTACTAAACTTGCTGACACATTGCTTGGGCCTAAAATACAAGCAATCTTCTCTAAACCCCAAGCCAAGCTAAATTTCCTCCTCCATACTCCCTTAGCTTCTTGCACTGTAAATGAATGGCTATGGTCTTTCCTATTAGACTATAAGCCCCTTGAAGCCAGAACTTGAGTTTTATTCATCTCTGAACTACAAACACTCAGAACAGCACTTGGCACATAACAGATGTTCAATAAATGTTTGTTGATCTGAGTAGCTTTTAATATAGAGAGCAAGGTGTCCTTGGCAGTCCATCCTCCTGAAATAAAGACTACCTTCTTCAACCTGTATAACTTGTAGAAAGAAGAGCAGTATATTAGGAATAACAGTGATTCATTTTTCCTTTGACTGGCTTGGAAAGAGCATGTGGAATTATTAGGAGAAATAATTGAGCTAATTTTTATGGAAACCCTTTTAAATTATAAAAACTCTTTGTTATGATAAGAAATGATTATCACTGCAGCAGAAGCTTCCACTCACTCCTTCTTTTCTCCTTTATTTAGCTCTGCTCTTAATGAGCAAAAGAAAATGATGATTTACAGAAAGGACCAGCCCATAACCTCAGACCTCAGTTCCTTGATATTAATTCACACATTTTTATGTCATTTCGAGGATCAAATGAGAAAGTGAGTATGTGCTGAATGACTGGCTTCCTTTCTTATTCAGTCCTTCAGATTTAGTTGTCCAAACGTCTCTGTCAAATTCCCAAAAAGGAAGGAGAGAGCTCATCGTTGAAAGCAAGTTGTAAAATGCTCCTGTTATCATAAACTGGTCTATTGCTCCCATCAGGCCCTAGAAGGAGGTGTACCTTGGACTGGAGCACGAGGAACAAAATCTCCTGTTCCTTTGATTCTTCAAAACAAAAGAGTACTTTAGCCTCTGAATATTGGCATCAGGATTAGGGGCAGAGGAAATCTCTTCCTGAAGAATTAAATGACTACAATCAGGAGCGAAAGAACCAATATGCTTAAAACCCAATTCAGACTTCACATACCATCCTGAGATAATAGTAATTTACTGAAATATCTCAGGACCTAAATATGCTATATTCAAATAACCAAATTAGAAGTATTAACCTTGGGAAGCTATAAATATTCAACAGAATACATAGATCAAGAGGGTACTGGGAATTCCCAATTGAATAGAGATGTTATTAAAGGCATTTTGGAGCAAAGAATAGTCTCCCAAAGCAAAGGTAGATTCAAAAAGAAAAAAATGTTCATAAAAAAATTCATGATTTATGTATATGAACATTAAAACCTTAAGATTAGGTGTCCTAAATAGAAGTGTGATGTCATTGACTAGGTTGTAGAATTGGGGGGGGGGGGGTTTGGTTAACTAAATATTCTACTATCATTATAAAAATTATTACAAAAATAAAATACACTTAACATTAAAACCTCTGGTAATGGTAATACATTTTTTTCTTTGCAACCTACCAGTATTTTAAGGTTATTATTGTGAAAAGCAATCTTACTTCCTGCAAAAAATTGGCAAACATTGATGAAAAAATTGTTCCAGCCACATATTAACAGATTCAAAGTTTGTATGTTATATTGGGGTAGAAGAGTCCTTCTATTGAAGGTCTCATTTAAAAAAATTTCCCAATCTGTTAATACATAGGATAGTGAACAGTATTTCTACATGACCAACCTTTCTGTAAAGCACTTGGACTATTGACATATTAGAAAAAGGAAGGGAACACCTAATTTTTGTACTCGGGAAGTTCATTGTATGAGCATAAAAGCTTTATTCCAAATGCTGCAAGCATTTCTGAGTTGGTGAGTTGTTTTCCACTATATATCTCTGCTGGCCTTGTCCCAGAGTTTCCTAGCACAACGCTGTGCACATATGACCAAAATCCATTACTCAGTTTAATTTCTTCTTTACAAATAGGCTTTTCCTCCATCTTTCCTCTCAAAAAAAAAGAGGTTCCCACTGTCCAATATCTTTTATTTTATAATTGTTTATTTCTGTGAATTTGAGTAACTTTCTTTCATTTTCCTCAAAGATTTTATGTTTTAGTTATCCAGTAAATGTGTGCAGAGATTTTTATGGGAAAGTCACAATGCTAAGCATTGTGGATAACAAGCTGAGTAATAGAAGGACATAGTCTCACACACAAGAAGCTTACAGTCTAGATAAGGAATGAACACACCTGTGCATACCCAACCCTAGTACAAAGCAGGAGTCAGAAGAGACATGTTTGCAGTGGTAGGGTGGACATAAAAGAAAATGCTGGGTATGTAGAGTTTGAGATACCTCACTGATAGTAAAATGAGGAACTTGAATTTTGGGGAAAAGATGGGGCTGAAGATAAATATATTTGAGAGAAATATATAGGTAATTAGTAATTAAAGCTATGGGATTATATGAGATTAGAACAGGGTTTCTCAAACATGGCACTACTAAAGTTTGGGCCAGTTAATTATTTGTTGTGGGTGACTGTTCTGTTCATTGTAGGATATTTAGCAACATCCCTTACCTTTGCCCTCTGCTAGTTGTAACAACCAAAAATGTTAAAGACCACTGGATTAGAGAGACAAAGAGATGATATGAAGAATGGAAAAAAGATTATAAAGAATAAAATGTAGTGAAATAAGTTCATAAGTAGGAGAAGAAAGAGTGAGACAAAAGGACACTGATAAGAGACAATGAATATTATCTTTATACTCCAGGGGAGAGAAAGAGCTTTAGTCTGTAAATCAAGCTCAATCTTGGTAAATAATTAGTAGGTGCACACACATGCACAAAGAGATGGACACACTACCTGTGTGCATACACACAGGCGACAAGTATATATGTGATAAAAAGTATATATTGAGAAAAAGAAAGAATATATTCCTAAACTCTTTCATTATTCATTCTTCCCATTTAATAAGACAATCCAAGTTTATCAAAATATTGCAAACCTCACATCAAGTCTTTTTGAAAGAGGTTCAGAACCAATAAAATTGTAAGTAAATACAACTGCCTGATTCCTTCTCCCCTTCTGTCATTCACATACTCCACAATTCAGGCTCCCAGTGTTCTCAAGCTTTCTCTTCACTTTCCTTAGATGTAATAATAATCTCAAGAAAAATTTAGATAAACTCTACATGGTTGTCAATGAATGTGATGACCAACTATGTCTCCTCTTCTTATGTTTACAAGAAAAAAAGTAAAAGATCCCGTTTTGATTTAAGCCGAAAAGTAAAATTTTAAATCTCTAATTTTAGATATTCAAGAATCAGCAAGCCTTGGAAGATAGTTTCTTCTTATTGGAGGTGCCTTTCTCAGAACCCTAGAAATTAACCACTTTGGTAGCTCTGGTATACTCAGAAGGCTAGATCAAGTGCTTCTACTTAGGTCTCTATTCTACCAACTGGAAGAATCTCTTTATCTAGTCTACATTTGGGTGGAAAGAATATCCAAGATTCCCTACCAGGAGAGAATCTTAGAGAATAGAGAGCATTGCCTAAGTATGTGCAGGAAATAAGCTTAGGGTGGAAGACTCAGGGCGGAAGATCCTTCCTGTGACAATCATCCTCACTGCCTTGCGAAACCATGGGTAGAACATGCCATATATAATGGGATTGAAAGTGGAATTGAAATAACCCAGCCAGAGGAAGATATTGTACAAATCTTCAGGAGTTGTAAAGTTAATAAAAGGGTCTGTGATGGTCAAGACAAAAAAAGGCAGCCAGCACAAGACAAACACTCCCATGACTATGCTTAAAGTCTTGGTGGCCTTATTTTCTTTTTTAGATGATGTCTTCATTTTGCTCTTTGACCCAACCTGTTTCATCATAGAACCTGTGCTGATTTGCTTAGTGTGCTTCCTGGCTACTGTAAAAATATGTAAATAAATCCCCACCATTATTGTCCCAGGAAGAAAGAAAGCTATAAAGGAGGCCAGCACACCCCAAAGCTTGTTAAATATCAACACACACAAGCCTGTACAGTCAATGGCTGCAACAAAATCTTCTGCACCAATTATGTTTAATTCTGAGAACACCAGGCCAAAGGCAAAAAAAATTGGAATAGCCCAACTGATGAGCAGGAAGATCTCTATAACAGGGATGGTAATTTTTGTGACATAATGCAAAGGGTCACAAACAGCATAGTAACGGTCCACTGAGATGAAACAGAGGTGAAAAATGGAGGTCGTACAGAGCATGATGTCGCAGCAGCTGTGGACTTTACAAAAGAGATCTCCAAAGTACCAGCAGGATTCGATGGACCTGATCATACTGAAGGGCATGACCACGCAGCTCAGCAAAAAGTCAGTGGTGGCCATGGAGAGGATCAGGAAGTTGGTTGGGGAGTGCAGCTGCTTGAAGTGGGTGATGGAAATGATCACAACCAGATTGCCCAGCATGGTCATCACTATAGCACCAATCATGACAACATACATGGTAGAGACACTCAGCATAGACCTCACATTTTTAGGGCATGAATTGTTAACCAAAGCAAAGCAAAACTGTACTTCTGTGAGATTCCAAAGGTCAGATAAATTCATCCTCTTTGTCCTGTAGGTACTATGACTCTTTTTCAGAAGTGCTCTGCTCCTCTCCTTTCTGTGGAAAAAGGAGGAAAAATAATAAAAATCATTGGCAGGGCAATTTTTCAGAGTGTCCCAGCTAGCTGTATTTCCATTTCCAAGTTGAGCACTCTACTGACTGGGAACACTGCTTCCCAAACTTGAATGTGCATACAAATCACTGATATCTGTTTAAAACACAGATTTTGAAGTGGGTACAGAGAGTAGGGTTGAGAATCGGGATTTCTCACCAGCTCTCAGAAGATGCCAGTGATGTTAGTCTAAGGACCATCCCTTTACTAGGGAGGAACTAAGGACAACTGAATAAATATTGTCAACCAACTTCTAAGTAACCCAGTTAAAATCACCTAAGTGATCAAGGCAAAAGTGTGTTCTGATTACACTAACATGTAGCCCTTAATCAAGATTTTAAATCTATAGGCACATTAAGAATTTTCCTGTCCCTCTTATATTAACCAATTTGCTGGATAAAAGCCCCTCGAGAATTACTTGGCCCTATGGAACTATTAAATAATGTTTAGCTTAAAAAAGAATTACAATCTAAAGATTGTGTTTCTTTCTTTTTCTTTTTAAAATTTTTTTCCTGTGGATATTGACAAATGCTTTGGTTAATAAATACTATTTAAGTAAGGAAATATTTATCTATACAAAGTAAACAATATAATTTTTAGAATTTAGAGTAAAAAGGGAAAAACATCTCAAACGATAGATTCTGTAAATCCCTTGGGGTATCTCTTTTCATTTAGCAGGTACATTCATGAATTCAAATTCAGGCTTACGTCATCTTGTCCACAGATTTCAAGTCTCAGACTGGGAACAAATTTGAGATGCAGGTGTGCTCATTGTTTATGCTGTCACTTTATATAACTATGCTGTTGCTCTTAAAATGTGGAATTAATGAGAATGACTTATTCAGAGTATGACATAGGTTTAATTTGTTTTTCCAGTACCAAGACTGGATGTGTAACTCTGATGACCAATGACAAACATTAGTGAGATTTAAGCCAGGTTTGAGAAGTGGACTTTGTCTTGAGAATAAATTAAAACTCACTGGTCCATTGAGGAAATGAACCTACAAGCACATCTTAACAGATTTACTTGGAAAAAAACATTAACAAGAAGTATCTTTGAAAATAATATTTAAAATATTTGCTACTATAGTTCAACAATTTTTTCCAATGTGTGTTATTTGAAATCTTAAAATTATAGTGCATTTTATTTTCTCTAGATATATTAAATTAATTTTTCAGATTAGCATTTTTTAGATATATTTTAATTATACCAGTCAAACATTATACAATTGAATTTAACTTAAGAAATAAAACATAAAGAAGTAAAATGTAAGAATGACAAAGACTTATTTAACTTTTTTATAAACTGTAGACTATAAATTTTGGAACACACAGTATAAATTATTTAATTACTTATCATTTTGGTTTCTAAGTTCTACAATACTGAATATAATAAAATCTTAAACACCTAAATACCTTAATAAATTAAATTTATTCTGCCTTTTATCTTCTTTGCTTTTGTGAATTAAATTTTTTTAATTCTTTTTAAAATTCTCTTTAAAATTAGCTGTAAAGATAACTAACAATTATCACAAAATTACTTAGACATTTGTTACTTGTATATACATAGACACAGCATTCCTTATACAAAATAGTACAACCTTCAATACTTCATACTATAATTTTTTTGAGTTGTAAATTTCATTTTCAAAAACCTAATTCCTGAAAATTGACATAACTTCACCTCCTAGGTTTGTAAGGGCAATTTTATTTGTTGTATTTTATTTTACTTTTTTGGAAAACATAATATGAAACAACTAGACTGTTATAGTATTACCTCATGTTTCTGGTGCATGGTTATATATATCATGGAAATATTTAAACTTTTAAATGTTAAATTAAGACAAAAAGAATATGACACACATTTACTTTAAAAATTATTACATGAGTAAATTATTAAAGAGATGCTGAAGATAATAATACTTTTAAGCCCCTATCTTAAGTTTTGGACCAAGAATTTTAAAAATAAATAAGAAAATGTAAATGTGACTACTGGTCCTCTGCTCTGTTAACAAAAGGAGATTGTCTTGAAATTAAATGCTGTTGGGGGATTGTTGTTTTTTAAAAACGAAACAGAATAAGATCTTTTTTTTTAAGATTGATTTTCACAAAAGGTACAGTAATTTTTAATAAAATAAAGTTAAACCCTCTATGACATCTCACTTTTATCATGAGAAATTATTATTTTTGTTATACTTTCTTTTTTTACCAATAACATTGCAACAAAGAACCAAATTAATAGCAATGTTGCAAACAATCACTTAATGAAAGTACAGATTGTTTTTGCCAGGAGATAAATAGAATCATTTGCTAACAATTCTGGAGAAGAGCAAGAATTATTGCTTTGTTTCTTAGTTCAAATTTAGCTCTTTAAGGGAAAAGATTTCAGAATAAGGAAACAGAAACAAGGACTCTGAAATAATGATTTTGAAAATGTAAAAGTTCCTCAGAATTTCAAAGAAAAAATGAAAATGGAATTATGTAATAAATTTTTCTCAAGTATTAGATATCTAAATTCTACTAATGTGTATATTTCTCTCAAATAAGAAGAAAAACAAATTCAATAATGTGTTGTATATAAAGTGGAAAAATTAGGTGAGAACACATCATACCTGCTTTATCAGGCATGATTTTTCTTCTCGTATTAGTAACATAGCTCAAACATTCTGCTCTGAGACTATTTCTCTGAAAACAATGATTTTTTCTCACACATATAATAGTTTCTTAGATAAGGGAGATTATTTGTGAATTAAATTTAAGAAAAATCTGCTGTAGGTCTTTTTTAAATGATCCAGATTTATTTTTATAGAGCAGTGTTTTAAGTTTGGTTCTTTTCAACATGCAAAAAAAAAAAAAAAAAAGGATAAGTCTATTTGATCTTTTCCCTCTCTTAATATATTCTTTGGTTTACCAGAATTTGTTTAGCTGATCAGGTATTTCAGAGCTGAAACCATTGAAAAGTGACTTATCTGTTGTGCTAAAGTTTCTTACCATGCAAATGAGCATTATGCTCCACTGTTCTCTTTCCTGCTGATATCCGCCCCCCTCCAGAAAACACACTTAGGCCCAAGCCCTTATAGGTAGGCTCCTGGCAGGCTGTGCTGACATCAGTATTTAAACATAAAATATGCCTCCTGAGGCTGTATTACTTGTGTCCTGCTTTTGTCAGGTGTGTTCTTTAACAACCTTCAGTGTGCTGCCAGCAAAGAGGCCACAGCAAGTCACCAGAGAATTGGCTCTGGGAAGATGAATCAGTTATATGTTATCAACCTTATGATTTCAAAGAGATAACGTGGACTAGCCTCACAAATGGCTAAAGTGGAGAAGAATGAAAATACGGAAGGAAGAAAGGAAGCATAAAAAGGAGAGAGGGAGGAATTTAGAAAGGAAGGGAGGAAGGGAGAAGACTTAATTCAAATCCAATAAATGTTCACTCCCCTTATTACCAAATGCCAGATATTTTCAAACTGTGAGCTCTTTAATCTTTAGTGAAAATTTGACTCATTTATATCTTTTTGCTTGGCTGCCATGCATAATCAGTAATATTCACTCACATTGTGGTTCATTGTCTATAATTTTCCAAATAAGGGTCTTTGCTTTTAGCTCAAACAAAACACATTAAGAACCGTGTTTCAAGCCAACCAAGTTCAAAGCAAAAACTTGCATCATCATGTGCCAGGGAAAAATAGCATGATGATTCCAGGGGCAGATCGTGAAGCAAGGGAGTCAAAAGGGAAGGGTGAGATGGTGCCAGAAACAAGGAACGTGAGGCTTCAGTAGCTGTTTCTCTTTCTTTAGAAGTTTGTTAGCCTCATTTCATTAAAACTTTATTTTAAAAAGAGGCAACTTCAGATTCCTGGTAGTGTTTGGAAGCCTCAAAACAGGTGTTTCATTCACTTTTGCAAATGTCAGACCTATTATTATCCAATCCAGTTTTTAAAAAAGTTAAGTTTGGAGATTTCAAAATGGTCATTGGTGGTCTAAGTTACTTTTGGTCAGATCGGCCCATACAGTTAAGAATGAACTTAAGGAAAAACTATGGTTTTTAAACATAAATTTGGGGTCTATTTCCAAAACTACTCCTTGAGTATAAATCCCCACTTGACTTTGTTGGAGTCTGAGTCTAATCTCTCTCTTACTACATAAACCCCATTATAGAACCTCTCTTAAATAAAGTCTGTCTTATCATCTTTAACAAATGTTATGAATAATCTTTTCAAACACAAACTACATGAAATTTTTAGAGTAGAGAAATAGTTCAGAAGTAGAGAAACAAAAGAGACTTTCAAAAGCAGAAACCAAGAGGACGCCAAAAGTAGCAGAAGGATCACTAGACATGAAGTAGGGCAAATCAATTTCAATGTCCTCATCTGTAAAGGAGGAGGTGTGATTGGGTGACATCCATGGTCTTATGAGGCTCTCAGGAAGAAGGAGCCTGGCAGCATTCCTCATGTCCTAATGTCCCCACCTGACACAGCCTAAAATGTTTATCTCAAGGCCAGCAGTGAGAATGGATCAGTAAATATCCTTTGGTAAACATGAAAACACTTAAATTATAAATTTATCAAACACATTTGCTTTTCTACTAACAACTACAGGGAATGAAATTGTAATGGTGATGAAGAGTAGTCCTTACAGAATCATATTGTCCTTTAAGACACCAGTTGAGCCTGGATAATTTTCCATAGTTGGATCTAAGACATAAGGGTGTCAGGGCATGTGGAGAGGACTTGGAAGAGAGACAGGAAAAAGCCAAAATTAAAATTTCCTATTCAATGCTGACCTTAGATTCAGGAACATTCTACCCTCATTCTGCTCCACCCTTCCTCCCTCCCAATATGAGGGGATGTGGATATGATTTTTACATATAGTCATGTGTGTCCAAATCTATCAAATAAAAGAAAGGTTCTGCTTGCCTCCTAATGTTTCACAGAACTTTTACTGGAATAATTTTTCAATGAAAGTTAATTATATGACTTAAATCATAGGCATTGTGGTGTGGATGAAATTTATTTGGTGAGACACTCAGTAACTTTCAGGGAATGTGGTTAAAACAAGTACAAGGAGGGGCCTTGTAATCGCTAGCCTATGGCATAGATACACTACACAGATTAAGCATCTAGAGAAGGAGGAAACAGGAAGTCATTTCAAATATAAACCACAAAGTGAAAAATCACAAGGATAAATTCAAATTATGTGTGATAATTTGTAATCAACTGCTTCGCCTATGGGCAGCTCTTTTTAGTAAGTTTTGGGGTATCAGGAAATAACTGAATAATTTATATAATGATTGTTAATAATTCTCCCAAACCAAATAATAAGGTGGTCTGCTAGTTGATAGTAAAGATCAGTCCCATGACATACCTTTTTCATGGATTCATAGGTCACCATGATGTTCCCTTTTTTGAATTCCTAGAGTGAAATCAGAGAGGAACTGAAACCATTAGCACTTTATTTTCTTATATTGTCTCATGTGTATAAATTGAGTCCAACCTATTCTGTACTTTGTTTTATATTTCTTTTGTAAATTTTTCTTACCAGTCAAAGCTGAGTGTTGATTAGATACCATTAATAAGTGGTTGATTGATTGGCTGATCAAAGATACTAAATGTAGCTCTTATGCAGGTTATAGAACACTTATCTAGATTACTGAAATTTAATAGAATAATATTTGTAGGAATCTGGAGATGAAAGTATGTGCTTCAGGTCAAAATAATAACACTCTCGTTTTCAATATTCTGTTCACTTTTGAAATGGTTTTTTTATTAATGTGCTTCAGGAAACAGATTTGCAGTTTTTGAATGGGAGCTAAATATTTTTCCTGACACTATGTACTTGAGAGCTTTCCGAAACCATGGATAAAAAAAACCATGAATGAGGGGGTTGCAAGTGGAGTTGAAGTACCCAAGCCACACTAAAAGATCAAGTACTATTATGGGAGTGGAATAGTCTAAATATGGGTCGATCAAAACAGCAAGAAAACAAGGCAACCAGCAAGCTAGAAACACCCCCATTACTATACCCAGGGTCTTAGCTGCTTTCCTGTCTTTTTTCTTAGATAGGTTCTTTTTCACTTCTCCTTTTGCGTTTTCAGACATATTGCTAATAACTCGAGCATGTCGCTTGGAAACGATAAAAATTTTGCCATAAATACCAACCATGATGGAGCCAGGAGTAAAGAAACATGTAGTGAACAATATTGTCCCCCAAAATTTGTTAAAAGTGAGTGCACAAAAATTGAAACAAGCAACAAGAATTTCATAGCTCTGCATCCCAGAAACATTGGCTTCAGATAGAACCAACCCGAAAGAAAAAAGAGCGGGCGCTGACCAGCAAAATGCCAGCAGTCGCTTTATCATAGAGGTGGTCATTGTGGTTGAGTAGTGTAGAGGGTAACACACAGCATAAAATCGATCAATAGCAATGGAACAGAGGTGGAAAATGGAGGTCAGGCTTAGCATCATGTCAAAGCTTGCATGGAATTTACAAAAGCCATCCCCAAAATACCAACAGCTCTCCACTGATCTCACCATGCTGTATGGCATAATGACAAAACCCAGCAGAAAGTCCGTGGTTGCCATGGAGAGAATCAGAAAATTTGTAGGAGAGTGAAGCTGTTTGAAATGCGATATGGAAATCATGATAACCAAGTTTCCAAAGACAGTGATGACCATGGCGCCAGTCATAATCGAATACATTATCACCCGGATATGAAAAGGACGGTTGGTGAGAGGACAGGATTTATTTCCAGATTCTGGACAATTGGAGATGTCTTCAGGAATATAAGTTAGATCCATGGTGCTTTATCTCTTGAAATTCCTAAGAAGATGAATCGGTGTTTCTTCTCTTAAAATGATTCCAGTAAATTTCGGCTCCTAATATGAGTACAATAAAGTTCAAAGTCATTTGTTATTACTTCAATTATAACATTTAATATTTAAAATTATATCAATTGTGCCTGCCTTCTGAGCTACTGGCTGCATTTGGAAATAAAAAATCTCAACTGCTTATCTTTCCTGTTCTATTTTAGTTTATTTTATTTCATCTATTGCCATATATTCATTCAACATGTCATTCGACTAGTCAGTTCCCAGTAATGTAGCAGAAGCTTTTCAAAAGTTTATTTCACGTATCTCAGTCATCTATCATAAAAGCAGAGAATACAATAGTGGTTATCAGGGGCTGGGGTGTGGGGAAATTTTGTTCAATTGGTATACAGTTTCAGTTATGCTAGATGGTAAGTTTTAGAGATCTGCTGTACAACATGGTGCCTATAATTAATCATATAGTATTGTGTGCTTCAAAATGTTTCAAGAGGGTAGGTCTCCTGTTAAGTATTCTAACCATTAAAAAAAAAAAAGACATGAAGGGACATCAGGATTCTTTGGTAAGTATTGGATATATCTGTCACTTTGATCATGATGGTGTTCTCACAGGTGTCTTCATATGTCCCAATTGTGTAGTTCTTTGTCTGTCAATCACAGCTCAATAAAGCTGTTTATTTTTTAAAAGAATTTATGGTTGACTTTCACCTTTATCAATCACTTACCTAAAAACTCCTTTGAATCACAACAAACTAATATCTTTTTCACCATAAAAATACTTAATGCATGAAAGCTAAGAAAAACACAATTTTTTTCTTTATGTATTCTAATTATTGAAAATCTTCATTTGTAAAAAGACTACACTTCTCAAGAGTTATAGATCCACCCACATCGCTATTGAAATTCACAGAAAGCCATGTACCTATGCACTGAACCATACACCTAGGTTGACGTTTCATAGCTTCTCTACTTTCTGCTTCCTTTCCTTTCCTCTGTCTTCCTCTCCTGTCTTATCCTCTTTATTCTTCTTCCTTATATTTCTTGAGTCTTCTCACTTACCTGAGATTCTAACTAGTGGAGCCATGTTACATACTCTATGCCCAAGTGATCCATAGGATCACAAATTTCACACTGACAGACTCAGGCCAGTCAAATCTCATGTGACTCCTGTTGGCACCAGGCATGTCTTTTTGATATACCATCATGAGGCAAAGAACTCCTCTATCTTGTTCACCACAGGATATTCAGTACCTTCGTTAGGGCTTACAGCAGGCACTAAATACATATTTTTGAATAAATAATTATATAAACAAATAGTAAATTATGTTCATAACTTAATGATCACAAGTCATAACATTGAAACAGCCTCACATAGGTGTTGCCTACAAGCAATTGCTTGATTCTTTTTTTTAGGATTGAGAGGATTCTATGAAGTGTTCCAACATGAGATCAAAATTTCCACTTCACGCACTTATATTTATATAAGGGAAACTTCATACACTTTTAGAACTGGAAAAGACCTCAATTGGAATATTTACAAAGATTTATTAGGTGATGCAGTTTTCAGCCCCCTGGCTATCTTACATTCTAGAGTATGGCTTTGAAATCAGGCAGATCTGTATTTGACTATTGGTTCCACAACTTATTAACCACATTATTTTGGATGGTATCTCTGAGCCTCAGTTTCTCCTTTAACTACTTTACATCTTTCATTTAAAGATCAGAGATAATGAAGAGCCTATAACCCCATCTTAACACATCCATAAAACACTGAGGGGACTCTTGTGCCACAACTGCCATTCACTCCCAAATATAGCTTTTATTGTGTTACTTTCATAGCTTCATCTGAATTCAGCATCTTTAGTTCTCTTCTCACTAGCCTAAAAGATTAGTAAAGTATGTTAAGAGCAAATTTCTCAGCAATATTTGTTTAAATGCTACTCTCAGGAGGTTACTAGGTACCTACCTAGTAAGCACTGAATGAAGCTCATATTAACCAGGTTTTAAAACTAACAATAATCTTTTGGAAAACTATATTCTGATTTCTAAATGACTAATTTTCAAGTAAAATATTATTTCATAACTTGCTTATGAGTTTCAAAGTTGTCTATGAAGATATATAAGGTCATTAACATTATTCCTACTTTCCTCACTGCTTTTTCTCATAAGAATTATGGCATTTCCTTCAATTTTACCATTTTTGAGTCTTCCATGCAATCTATTATGTTGAACCACATCGCCTCTACAACAGTGCCATTTTTGTAAGTTAAAGTATTCAAATATTAACTATTTGAGAACTTTTCCTTTTCTCCTCAAGTTTAAATTTCAAGCTAGCTGATAAAAAAGTTTATCTCCAGTCACATACTTTTTTACAAGTAGTCAGATTTTTAATGAAAGATTATATGATGGAGTTAAAGCTTATTGAATAGAAACTTTGATGCACTGAACACACTCATTTCAGTAGGAAGACGAGGTGGCCCAACAGCAAACTCTAGGTACAGAATCTAATTGTCATTAGCTTTAAAATAGGAATGGCATATAAGATACAATAGAAAATGAAAACTTACTATCCATGGTTCTAACAGGAGGCAAATATTTTCACATGCTATCTATCAGGTACCAACTAACTAACATGAGTGTCACCACTATTATAAAACACATTCCCCTCTTCAAAAACTGAACTATTCAGGTAAAAAACTTGAAATTGCCATTGCCACCTATGTATTTATATATGTATATATGTAAGTACAGATATATAAATTAATCCAAATTATTATTTTCCTCACTTTTATTTATTGAAAAAACATTAGGTAAAAAGGATCAGCAAAGTAAGACATGAGCAATTAACATTATTCTTTAATATACTAATTCAGATTAAATGTATTAAGAAACAAATTTACGGTTTTCTAAATTTGAGCATAAGTTTGGTTAATGTCCATAAATAATGTGCTTTTCCTCTCTCTTCTTAAATTCTGGTCACCCTTGTTTCCTGAAATTTAAGGCTAAAGTTTAAAGTATTTCAGTGGGTAACTTCTTAAGAGAAACATAAAATTTCAAACTAGCTTCTCTGATCACTTCTTAATGCCTGCTCATGGTGTACCATGTAGGAGGAAGAGTTTCTTACCAAAACCAATTTAAAGACCTGGAACTAAAATCAACAGCAATTATTTCATAATTGCTCTTGCCACAGGTCTGAAGATAATATCCAATTTTATATATTTATTAAAAATTGATCTTAAACTGTAATGTTTTATATACTATTTTTACAGCTCCCAAATCATTCTTAGCCTAAAATCAAATTCCACCTAAAGACTTGTGTTCATTTTTTATTAAACTTGTTAAATAAAAACAACAGAGTGTCAGTATAATTTCATGAGTGATTTCAAAATTTATACTAGTATCTTATACAAATGCATAAGTGGTTTATGTAGTATAATAAAAAAGCAAAGTTTTAAAATTTATAAAAATTTATTATATTGGATCTTTTCTGGTTAATTTTCTAATATCTAATATAGACAATAATGAATATTTAAAGATGACTTGGAAGCCATTTTAAGGATGAAAATAAGTTGACTATTTAGATGTACACTGAAAACTACAATAAACAGAAGAAAAAGATTTCTTCTATAAATCTACTTAAAAACTACAGTAGCTTATACATTGCAAAATCAAAAAGTAAAAATGGTATGTGGAAAACTTTTAATGTAAATGACAGACTTATTTCAAACAGCTCACAGTACACAATAGCCTTATAAAGCCACATGGCTATTGGCAATGAGCAGAGATGAAATACTGAAAATGTTGTCTTCTCAAAAGCAACTAGGAGCAAGTGACAGTAACTACACTCACAGAACAGGCAGAGCAGCCTTCATTTCAGAGAAAAGGAGCAGAAAGGAAAGAGAAAATTAAAATCAAGGCAAAGCATCTTTGCTGTAATTAGCTATAAACTATAGCATAATTTAAAAACTAGTAGAAGAGAAGAATCTTTACTAAAACTAAGTATCAAGGAATATGTTAGAAGTAGAAGGCCCAAGAGGAATTGATCTAAATAAATCTTTTTTCAAGACCACGAGTACTTATTTTTGGTGGCTATAAGGAAAAGGGCCTGGGAAAACACACCTTGGCTAGAACATCAGAGCACAGTCTTGCATACTACAAATGTATCTTTCAACATCTGTTTTGCCTGCAAACCCTGGGAGTAGCCTTTTCACCCTTCAGTCTATAATACTCCTGCCACCTTTGGCTACAGTGATCTCTACACTGCCTGTCAAATTCCCATTCCATGGTGGGGCCAACTCTTTTCCTCCACCTGATTGCCAGTCCTTTTATCCCTGATCACTTCAAATCTCAGTTCAAATATCTTTTCTTTCCAGAAATCTGTTTTGACTCTCTTAGTTGGAGTGGATCTCATAATATTATAGACTACTAGGGTGGCCAAAGATCTTAGAGTCATTTTACAGCTGACTTTGATTTCAAATACCTTTGTTCCCTTCTCTGGCACAGAACTTTTAAAAAACTGCCTTATCTCAACTTTAAATTTCTAAAGAAATTTACAGCTACTGAGATAACATCCCACTAACCATCTAACTCTTGAAATATTAAACATAAAGCCATGTACATGTCAGGAAAGCTGTAACTGCTTGTTGAATTAAATGAAAAGGAAATGCCAACACATTATGAAATCTAGTTAATATGTATCTTGTCTTGTGGTATAAAAGACATCTGGTTTAAGAAAGATAAAAATATTAGGAAAACAGTAAATGCTGCTTAGAAAGTAACTAATATACCTACTTTCAAAACAAATAGCATTCTAAATGAAACCCAGTTAACAATAAAAATTCTGGATGTCTTAAAGTTTCTAAATTACTTAAAAGGCACATTTCCATTGCATTCTCTCACTATTTCATGTATATTAAATAACAAGACCTTGAGGTAGCAATTGCTACTAAATGCTAGAACCAACATTATAATCCAGGTCTTTTGGCTTCTGTTCCAGTAATCCTCCCACCACCCCTTACTATCTCTAATAAGGGCAATGATTTAGCTCTGATCAATTTGGGCAACATAAAAAATCTATGGCTTCATCTTCTTATAGTTTCTCCCATCTGGTCTTTTCTAATCAAAGTTTGGTTCATACATCAGCCATATTATCATTTCCAGGGAACATTTTTGAAAACAAAAAATCTCAGACCCACCCCAAAATGTACTTCTTAGCAAGATAACTATATTATTTGTATGTCCATTGATTTTGAGAAGAACAGTTCTTGGCAATAGAGAAACTTCATTTTTAGCTTGGGCATCTTTGTATTTGAAATGAGTAACTAACTTGAAGAGCAAAGAGAAACTGAATATCTTCAGTAAATGCTGTTTGAAAGAGAAAAAATATCCCTCCACCAAAAAAAAAGAAATATGTATCTGGCAGTGAACTAAATAATGTATAACAGGATTTTTAATTAAGACATAATATCAGAGGAGTGCATTTTAAGATTATTGAAACTCATTACATTTATAAAGTCATGTGTTTCATAGTCCTTATACTTTTGGAAAAATATTTTTATATTGGTGCTACATGTACATTTATAAATTGCCAAACAAATTTTGATGGAAAATTTAAGAACTTTCTTTCACTTAAATATTATAATAATTATTTTCCAGTTAGGAGAAAAAAATCATCACCTTTTTTATTGCAACCTATTTGTAATAATTTACTGGTTCTCTTTAAAATTTAATTATCACTGTTCAATTATTTCAAAGCAGAGAATAAATCAACAATTAAAAAAATAATACTTTTTCACTTATTTTTATTGATTCATTACCTTTTCTCTCCTGAAAAGCTAGTTGTGAATCACTGTATCTTTTCTGATGTCTTTGCAGGCAAGTGGTCAGGAAATTCTAAAAAGTTTAGTGCTGAAGATTAATATATCAGGTTCATATGAGTTTGCTTCTGCTCTCAAGGGAACTATAGTGAAGAACTCAGATCCAGAAACTCCAAAGGAGGAACTAGCAGCAGAACCCCAGTGGAATTGTTCTTCTAATTTTCCTTCTTGGGGGGATATTGAAATATTCTATGTATTTTTAATGTCCCAGATAGTTCTTGTTTTATTTTTTTGTTTGGTTGGTTGGCTGGTTTGTTTGTTTGTTTGTTTAATCAAAGGAAGAACAATTTCATAGTCACTTGGGTTCAATCTAGGAAGACAGATACTGAAGCTTCTGTAAGAAACTTCTACCAATTGGAAATACATAAACATGTATAGTTTGAATTAAATGTTAGCTGATATCCAAATGAGGAATAATTGATGGAATCATAAAATATCTCTGTTTATACTTTGATTCCCAAACATAATGAGAACATTTTGGGGTGGGAAGGAAGTATTTATTTTTGCTTTAGTGATTTGTACTAGTTTAACTAAAACCAATGGTAAATAAAAGAGGGCAGGGGGAACTGAAAGTGTCACAAATTTTGAAAAAGCAATTTCAGTAAACAGTACAGGGTGAGAAGTCAAGGGATCTGGGTTCTAGTCTTGCTTTGATAATTAGTTGTATAACCTAATACAAATCACTAATTTCACCAGGTTCTTTTTTCTTATCTACAACTTCCTGTAAAATTCTGGGTATGGAAGGGAGATATTACTTTACTAACTCTGGGAAATGAAAGCAGGATGAATGATGGAAGGCAGAAAGCACATAGGAGGCTTTATGACTCTTTCGCTAGCACACTGAGCGGGATGACCATACTATGAAACTAAAAAGTGCCATAAAAAAGTACAGAGAAAATTATGCTCCAGTGAAAGGAGAATAACTGAACAGTACTTTACAGAGGAGCTATTTGAATGATGTTGTAAAGTATGAATAGAATTTTAGTAGAGAGAAGTAACGTAAGAAACTTTATGGACCACATAGGCCTGCCAAATTTTTTTCTCTATAATCACCAGCATAAACAATAACCACCATCACATATATCATCATTCTGTAAAAAGGATAGTCACAAATATCTTTCCAACAAATGTCAACAGGCAAGCTTACACCAGGCTATTTAATTTTATTTTCTATTGTCATATGTTAGTGAATTTAAAGGTAAATTTAATAAATATTAATTCAAAATAATTCTACTTTACAGTGAAGCTAAAATCTATTTTACTCATTTTTTTAGCAATTGATCTTTTAAAATGATGTTCTTTATGTGTTTGTGCATGTTTAAATACCAGAACATAATCATTTAATTAAGAAGAATTACAAAAAAAAAAAAAAAAAACCTCATTAGCAACTAACACACCACATTAAGGTCTCATAAAGCACTTGGTTTTAATTTCTCTGTTCTTGTAAAATCACTTTTCCATTCGTTTTGTATTCATAATCTTTTTAATCATTTCAAAGAAGCTTCACTATTTCACCTTTACCCTATAGTCTGTAGGGAGGGAACAGCAGGCCAGCATGGATGGAAGGGCGGTAGAAGATCCAGATATATGTGCAGGCCCATTTTTGGTTAGCTAGGCAAGACTAACACCTAAGTTGACAAGTGAAAAGTCACTGTTTAATTGAAATCTGTGCAATGAACTAAGGTCATAGCAAATGTGTGAGCAACTATGTAAACTTTTTCACAAAGAGAAAAAATTGTTCATTTGTTCACTGAGATATTGAAATTAAGGAAATTAAACCAAAACTATTTTAGTGAAACAGTTTACTTGCATACATGAAAACACATACACAAACATATACATATATATGACTCAAATTAAAAATTCATAAGGCAATATTTACTCTCAATGCAAGTGATGTATTTGAGATTATCTATTTTCTTTTATTCTTATTTGTTTTTCATTAAAAATTTTGTTTACAATCAGTGGTATACTGGAATCGTTCATGCCCACTTGCAAGAATAGGTTAACTTTTCAAGAATTTTGAGAGCCAGCTGACATTACATTCATAACTTAAAATCAGCTAAATGAAGATTAATGTATATATATATATATATATATATATATATATATATATGCACATATATCAAGAAAATCATCAAATAATACAAATCAGAACTTTTTTTTCTTTTCAGAGCCAGATGTTAAGCCTTTACCAGCACACCACTGGTTGATGACCACTAAATCAATTTCACAAGTTATTAATGGGTCTCAACTTACAGTTAAAAAGACACTGGATAACAAATACAGTATTAAGTTTCCAGTATCCAGAGGCCTCTCCACCAAATAAATATTAGTTTCCTTTGCTTCCTTCTCTTATTATTCTATTATTCAAACACATATGGATAAATATTAAGCAAAAAGGAATAATGGATTCAAAACACAACTTTTGGGTGTATATATATACTTTATGTATATTAAAAGTCAAGATACCAATTAGTAATACAAAATGTGGATGAGCCTGAGGAAGAAAAGAAGACACTGAATAGAATTCTTCTGCTAATAGAATAGAAATTGCTAACTGCTATGATTAAAATGATATGAATGAGAATGCTATAATTAAGATGACATAAATGAAAACATGGGTTGAAACTGTGGCCTTGATTACACAGTTCCATTTTCTCTTTCATTTAAAAAACATTTAATCTCACAAAATCTAGCAAACATTTAACTCTCATCTAACAAGACTGATTCTTAGTAGGATATGGATTTTTAAAAGTGTCATTACCATATTTATTTACCTATAATTTTTAATTTTTGGTTTCAAAATGCATCTTGTCAGACAAAAAGGAAAAATAAATAAATAGATATTTCATACAAAGTGTGCATGGTGGTGAGACTCTCAACTTGTGTTTTAATCTTTTCCAAATAGTATACACATTTTTGTGCATCCTCTTCATCCCATTCCTGGCTTTTATTCATCTTCTCTTCACCTTTCTAACATTATCTTTTCTCTACCTGGAAGCTGTGGGCATATGAAGTATTCTGAAATGGAGAGATTTTTATTTCAAAGAGAAGACTCCTTTTTTCCCAAGTCTTAAAACTAAGACCTTTTCATGGTAGCCAAAATCTCTCTCTCTCTCTCTCTCTCTCTCTCTCTCTCTCTCTCTCTCTCTCTCACACACACACACACACACACACACAATTTGAGCAACTTTATTCTTATGAAGTTCAGTTCTTTTTCTTCAATTCACTCATACAGAATAAGTCTATTCAGTTTCTTTTTGAGTAAACAAATTAGTATTATGGAAATGTGAGCTGAAAATTTTACCTAGAAAAATATACTTAAGTGCTCTGCGAAACCAGGGGTAGAAGAAACCATATATTAAAGGATTACATGTGGAATTAAAATAGCCAAACCATGTCAATGCATCAAACAAAACCATAGGAGTAGAGAAGTTCAAAAAGGGATCCAACAAAATTGTAAAGAAACAGGGAAACCAACATAATAAGAAAACACCCATCACTATTCCTAAAGTTTTGGCTGCTTTTTTGTCTTTCCTTATTTGACTATTTTGATTTTCTGGTAAGTTATTGATTGCATGAGAATGTTTTTTGGATACTGCAAAAATTTTGCCATAAATCCCCACCATCACAGACCCAGGAGTAAAGAAACCTGCCATAAACAAGGTGGTCCCCCATAGCTTGTTGAACATCACTGGGCAAGAACTAGAGCAAGCAACTAAGATGTCATAACCCTCTATTCCATCAGCATAGGCCTCAGAGAAGACCACTCCAAATGCAAATGCTCCAGGGACTGACCAGCAAAGCATTAGTAACCGTTTAATGACCGGAATTGTCATTTTGGTGGAATAACGTAAAGGGTAACAGATAGCATAAAACCTATCAATAGCCACGGAGCAAAGATGGAAAATGGATGTTATGCTAAGCATCAGGTCAAAACTATAGTGAATCTTGCAAAATGTAAGCCCAAAATACCAGCAGTTCTCCACCGATCTGATCATACTATATGGCATGATGGTAAATCCCAGAAGGAAATCAGTAACCGCCATGGAGAGAATGAGGAAATTGGTTGGTGTGTGAAGCTGCTTGAAGTAGGAAATAGATATTATCATGGTAAGATTGCCAAACACTGTGATGAATATGGCCCCTGCCATAAATAAATACATGGCGGCTCGGATACCCAGCGGTCTTTCACTTTCTGAGCAAGATCCATTTCCATATTCAGAGCAATTGAATGTTTCCTTTGGAAAAAGCAAAAACACAGGGACTTTTGTAAGATAGCAGATAAAATATTCTGTTTTATATAGTTTTCATAGGAAACTCAAGGAAGACTTAATAGACTCAAGGAAGATACTTTACGCTGAAATATTAGTTATGATCTTTCTCGTTTATCTTAATCTTTATTTGCAACTTCATAGAATTCTAACCATAGTTTAAATGATCATTATTTCTTTATACTTTTCTTGATTCAAATTACACCACCAACATTTAGTAAGCTCTTAATTTATGCCAGGACCTGAAATTAAAAAGAAGGAGGAGGAGGAGGAGAAACAGGTTTACTACTGAACTTATAATAATTGATCCTCTTTGTGTGCATAGGAAGAAATATATATATATTAGATGATACATTCACTTCTTTAAATAAGTTGGGAACACATATCAGATTTGATTTGATTTTGGTCTATTGCCTTGTGGGACTAGGAGGTTATTATTTAAAAATAGTTTAATTCATTATTCCATTATTTTCACCATGCTTCAATGTTTTTCATGCTAAGATTATTTGAAAGAGGAAGAATCATTTAAGAATGTTTAATGATCCAGAAGAATCATTTTCTTCAGTTAATCATGAAGTCTTGCTAAGCATGTCACCAGCCAGGGTAGCTAAATCAGAGGTGGGCAAAGTCCAAAGCTGGACCATGATCACCTCTTTGTGAAGAGCAGGTGTTTAGTGAGCTTTAGAAAACAAGCCATCTCCACTACAAGAAAAACAAACAGCTCATGCTTTGTATTGACCTAGTATCTTCATTTTACTTTTAAAAATCAACGTACTACCATTTAAATATATATTTGGAATGTAACATGTTTATAAATGTTGGTACATTTCTATTTTAATGTACACTAAGGAGAAAAAGCACTATCCAAATACAAAGTATTTCTATTAATATTGTAGAAAGGCTTTAGCCATCAATGACTTCACGTATATCATATCTGACCAATTACTAGATAAACCAGTAAGTTCTCAGCCTCTGTGATGTAAGAGCACCATCCAACATTCTGTTTAATGAATATTTACAGTACAAGAGACACAATGAAAAGAACAAAAAAGCACGAACTAGTCCCTGGCTGCAGAGAGTCTACAAAACAGCTGAAGAGACAACACGCGTGAAACCTAAATGGTTCTGCACCACCGATAAAAAGCAATAGTTGTGATTAATTGACCAAAGAGAGGCCTCAACAAAATCTGAAATTAAAGATCAAAACTAGACAAGAGAATTTCAGGCTGGGGCAGACAAGAATGTTCCAGTGATGGTGGGACTTCTGATCTAGCTCTCAGTGGATGTGTGGGATTCGAACAGAAAAAAAAGAAGCCTATTCCAAGCAAAAAGGAAGGCTGAAGAAAAAACATAACGCTGTTAGGAAACCTCTAAAAACCAATCTCAGAGTCTCTGAAACACAACAGAGAAAAATTAGGGGCTGAGGAAAAGATAGTGTGGAGGAAAGAAAGGTGTCTAATTTCATTGTTGTTTTTAGCCAGCATAAAGTCGGAGTCCTACTTATTTCTCAACTTTAAGTAGTGATTTTAAAAAGAAAAAAAATAAAAGAATTAAATTAGCTACAGAATAATGAATACAGATTTGAAATTAAAAGCTTTACCCAGTTGATTGAAGTGTTAAGTCCCAGGCAATTTCACTCTCCTTATCCTTTCTGCTTTAGGGTCGCATTCCCACCTGTGCAGAATCAATGATCTAATTGTGAGGAGGGACATATTTCAACAATAGAACTAAAGTTGGAGACAGGGGCATATGAGTAATTATAACTACGTAATGGGAACACTACCAAACTGCATTTGGGGTCTCTACCAACTAATGTTATAACTGCTGTTTATAGAAACAACAGATTTATCCCTGAAAAAAGCTTTTTTTTACATATTTATCCAAAAATTTCTAAAATGTATACAGCCAATTCTCAAACTGAATTCATTTTTAGCAGCTACCACAGGGATTTCTACTATGTATATTTCTACTATGTTTCTTCTAACATCCTCCCAGAAAAAAAGGAGAAAAGAGGAGAAAGGTAGATGGGCAAGGAATATTCCCCCATCTTGTTACCAAGTTTTTCAACGGCTTGTAATTCCTTGTTAGCCACCTGCTAACCGGTTAAGCATCATCACAGAAGAAAATATTGGGAGAAAATGCTATTTGATGAAATAGAAAGGAAGGTTTGAATCACATTGAGTGTACTCATTAAAAAGCATAGGATAGCCAAAGAAAATATTGTTGGTTTATTTTAAATGACTTTATTTCTTGTAAAGTAAAACTAAGAGAAATACCAAATAATTTCATTTTAATGAAAATGGCACGCGCGCGCGCACACACACACACACACACACACACACACACACACACACACTATTCTTGTGCTAAAAACAACACCACAACACACATTTTAAGATTTAGTTGCATACTTCTTTGTGTTCCTGGCTTAGGGATTGATGTTTTTATTCACCCTACCATTCCTTTTCTGGAGAAGTCTTAATTATTATAAGCATTAGATTATAGGGTATGAAGCTTGCCTCCCTTTCCTTTTAACATTCAGGAACTCTAAGCACTATAACAAAATTCTTTGAAGCACAAAATACAATGCTTATATTGCTAATGTGTAGTTGTATTCCCCATACACTTGCCATAAAAGGAAGGGGCACTTTAGATGACTATTTGGTGAGCTCATCAAACAGTACTTTTAAGCAAATTGCATTCATCATTCTCCATGGTGTATTTGGCATGTTTCTTGAATGTGACATCTGTCATCAGTTTAAACCTTCAATGGTCATATCTTTCACACCTTTCAGATTTATCATCTGTGAAAGCTAAATGCATAAAACAATATTTTTAAGACATATTCTTCGAGTGTCATTTTTTTTCTATTTTTTAAACCTGTTAATAAAAGCACATATAGATACAAGAATTGCAGCATAATTAAATGTAAAGTTTGGCCTTTTCTTCATTACTGTTATGTTTATACAAAAAAATCACAAAATTTAAAGATTTAGAACATAATGAATTGCTTGCCCATTCATCTTAGGAATAAATACCTTATCTAAATTTTATTCTACTAAATTGTTAAAAGTATCTTCTACATTCCCTGAGGAAGTGATTAAATTGCAAGATTGTCACCATGCTAATAAAAACTTTTCTGATTTTTCTAATGTATTCTCATTTCTTTATACCTTATCATTAAATTTGGTAGGTACTTTCATATTAAAGATTCATCTGCTTTAGCAACCACATTTTAAACTTTTAAGTGACATTATGAAGTCTTTCTTCCTGCTAATCATTCTGCTTTCCTTGAATTGTTTTTCCCTTATCAAAGCTATTGAGTGCTTCCAGTTATCCAATTTCTATCAAATATTAAACATTAATAAATTTTAATGTATGAAATAATGCATATAAACAGCCTGAGCACAATGCCTGGCATTCAAAGAACTCTAACAAAGGTGACTTTCCTCTTCTCCTTCTTTCTTTCTTCCTTGTTTAGATGAACACCACATTCAATAACATATTTGACCAAAAAGATTTCTCCTAAGAAAGCAATGGCAGAGGACTGTATGTAAAAATCCCAGGCAATGCCCCCAACTCTCTGCTTCACTTGAGTAAACATTAGTGATAAAGAATGTACTCAGCCACTAATAAAGAAGTGACCCTTTCTTGGATTGTAAATCTTCTTCCCAGGAAACGTGTTCCATCACCAAAAGGCAGCACATTATCTTGTTCACATATTTTAAAAGGCTCTGTATTTTATTACAAATTCATATTGAGTTCTGAAATTATAAGCTACCACATTCCTACACATTCTCTCTACACATGACCAAAACGCCACCAAAAAAAAGGAATCAATGAACCAGCAATGCTATGGCATCATTAGGATGACAATTTACTTCTTTAAGTAAACCTGAAGGAAGAGAAAACACAGATTTGTCCTAATCTCTTCTCCTCATACCTGTTGCATTGTAGAAGGTGCCATTGTTAAACTCCTTACTGAAGGAACTTTATTTCTTTGTTTCTTTCTAACTACTGTGAATGCTTATATGGAACTAGAAAACCTGAACTATGTGAATTGTGCTGCTCAATAACTAAACAATTAGTCTCAAGGGAATTGTGTCTGAAAAGTTAAAACAAAAGCAAAAATAAATCCTACCTTTCTAGAGTTTAACAGCTTAATGAGCCTAAACCATTCCATCCTCTCAGGAGTCTCTGCTTACCTAAGTTTTCATCACCTGCAACACCGAGGCCTCTAAGTCTGCTATTATATAACTAACTGTAAAAGTACATCTGAACCATTGAGTTACCGGTGGCCCTAAGGAACCCGATCCCAACCACACGTGGATGGGATTAGTGATACAGGTAGCAAAACGAATATGTGCCTTTCATCTTTTTAGGAAAATCTGAGACCGTCACAGTATATATTTTATCTCACATTCTAGTCACTAAGAAGAGGTCTTACCATCCATTGGTTTTCTCTTTTTTCCTTCGTATAAATGTGACTAAAAGAATAAATCTCATCAATCCTCTTTGACCTGGAATAATGGGACATAATTATTATCTCTTTAAGGAACTCGCATAATGGTGCCAAAATCTTCTCAGATGCTATTGGCTTAAATCTACTCATACGTTAAAGAGTCTACGTTTTTGTTTAAGTTCTTTGAAATTGTGAAAGTTCATTTTGCAGTGACGGGATAGCTTGCAAGGCAACACACCCCAGATGTGAATGAAATATAATACTGGTCACTAGAAGACATCAAGGTCCTACTTGAATTATAATTATGTTTTTAAAGAGCTAAGGAGGTAGCCTGGAGCAAAGGCAATGAATCTTGTGTTCTTTCCTTTTGAGATTTACTGCAATTAGAGTAAATCTAATAATCTAAAATATATGTTTTGGGCCAGCTGGCAAGCAAGAACACAAGGACTTTACTGACTGGGACTGACCATGAGGAAGAGTAGAAGGAGGATTGATAGTGCAGAGTCAAATCAAAATCCTAGAAATGATCTATGGCTGATCCTTGAAAATCCTTCTAAACCAGCCTCTCTAATCCAGAGGGCGAGATTTAAAAGTTAGAGCTCTCTGGTGAATGTTAAATATAAATGAGCAGTAGCCCTTTTCTCTTCCTTCAAGGCCTGAGAAATTGTGGCTTTTTCTCATAGTCACATTTCTCCACATCATTGAGGATGGAATGACATTGTTTTCCAACTGGGTGGCTACCTTTTTTTTTAAGAGTGACACCTTGTGGCAGCTTAGAACTAAATTTCTAGATTCAGTTCTCAGAGAATATAAAAAACCCAGAGATATGGGAAAACAGGCTAATTAATTTAAATAATACAAAAACATATTATTTTATTTTATAACTCAAACTAGAGAAAAGGGATCTATCACTAACACGAATGGTCACATTTTTAATGGGACTCATATGTTCAGAAATTAAATTAGCCACAGTTATGCTACCAGTGACTTGCTTGTTTGTTTGTAACATAAAACCCATGACTATGAACTAGGATGGCTAGTTTACGTGCACCTATATGCTACTTTCTCCCCATTATCTCAGGTAGCTACTGCCTTGAATTTTGTTTTTTGTGCATTTTTAATAGCTTTATCATGTATATTTGTATAACTAAATTGTTGGATTTAATTGTTTTTAGAATTCTGTAAATGGTTATGCAACTCATTATCTTTTGAAATTAGTTTTGTTCTTATTCTTCTACTCAACTTTATACCATATGTAGCTATAGTTCATTCATTTTCACTGTCCTATGAAATATCGTCCATTTTTTGCACACTTTTTTCTTTTTGATTTATAGAATTATTTTTATATTCTTAATAATAGCCTCTTATATATGTAGCAAATATATTCTCCCAGTGGTTATCTGCCTTTTTTTGTTTCAGATATCTTTTGATAAACAGTTTTTCCATCTCAATGAATTTATCAATTATTTATGTTTCTTCTAACTGTATTTTAAAACTCTTTGCTTACTTAAAAGTCAGAAAAATATCCATCCATATTTTCTACTGAAAATTTAAAGTTTTACTTTTAACATGTAAGTTTTTACTTCATCTGAAATTGTATATGGTATAAAGTAAGGATATACTTCATTTTTTATATATAAACCATATGTAAACCATAAATCATATATATATGTATATATATATACACACACATACATACATCCATACACAGACACATATACATATATATGTATATATATGTATATGTGTCTGTGTGTATGAGCTGGTCTGCATGATCTGGCTTCTGGCCAGATCTCAACTATTTTCAAAGGACTGAAATCATATATATCATGTTCTCCGAGCACAATACAATTAAGCTAGAAATAAATAATAAAATAATAATTAGAAAAACCCTCTATCTTCAGATATTAGAAGATATAGTTTAAATAACTTAATGACCAAAGAAAGAATACAATATTGAAATTAGAATTCACTTTGAATTGGAAAAATGAAAAAAATGAATGAAGGTTTGAAAGAGTTAGCTAAAGCAGAACTTAAAGGGATAATTTTTTTCTTAATTGCTCATATTACAAAAGAAGAAAGCATGAAAAACAACTGAATAATCATACAAATTAAGAAGTTAGGAAAAAAAACAGTGGAATATCAAAAGAAAAAAATCAGAAGAAAAGAAATAATAAAAATAAGAGCAATAATTGATACAGAAAACCAACATACCATAAAAAGGATGAACAAAGCCTAAAATTTTTTGAAGAGAGAGAAAACAAATAATATTGAAATAATATTAAAAATAAAATAAGTATATAAATGTGTAATATTCAGCAAATATTAAAAAGGTAATAAGACATTATGAATAACTTTATGCCAATAAATTTGAAAATCTATGTGAAAATCTAGACATCCTAGAAAAATATGATTTATAAAAACTGACTCAAAATAAATGAACAGTCTATTCTACAGTGTGTCTTTCTATAACACAAATTAGTTTATACTCAATTGGTACATAGCAGGGTGATGTCAATATAATTCAGATATGTTGATTTTTTTCCCCAACACATTAATATTTTGAAGTGATTATGGCAAACGTTCTCACAATTGAAAAAAAAAGCCTTAGCAATATATGGAGATCTTATTTTAGACCTTTCTAAAATACAAGTAGTGCTTTTTTAGTGTTTTGAAAATGACTACAATTGCCACAGCATTAAACTATCTGGTGAGGCTAAGAATGAAGATAAAACATTGCAAAAGCATGTCCTTCTGTGTTAATTTTTTGACTACTGATCAATAAATAGCATGCCTTAAGTTAGATATTTTTATTTTTATTTTTTTGTATACTGATCTTTATTGAAAGCAAAGGCACTCCTGGATCCACAATGTGAAGGAGCAAGCATGAGCTACTGGCAAAGAAGTTGACTGACTGACTGTGAAACTGAGTGCAAATTCCAGCAAAAATTTACTCTACTATTGTTTTTGTTAAGATTATTATTGCTTTCATTAGGGTTCTAGTTAAACAGCTATATAGTACTTGAGGGATCTGCCATGAATCTGATTTTTCTCATTTACTCTTTTATTCTTAGTACAAAATTTTAAGAACATTGGTTATTCAGATGCCCACACATTATGTGAAAACAGAAACACCTGTGACTGAATAGTCTGTGACCATTAAAATAAATTAATATTTTCAAATGTTCTCATAAAGAAAATTGCATATCCACATGGTTTTAACGGAAAATTCTACTGAATATTCAAGAACCAAATTATGTCCATCTTACATAAATTATTCAGGACATAGGAAATCGTCAATCAGCCAGATGATTTTATGAGATTAACATAAACGTGATACAAATCCTGACAAGGATCTACAAGATAGAAAAATTAAAGTTTATTCTTACTCATAAACATAGATGTAACAGTCTATAGATTTCTGAATTAATTTTTTAAAAGATTAATTATGCCTATGACTGCTTACCCCGATCAGTAAGCATGGTTTGACATTTTGACATTGCATCAGTTAACGTAATTCACCACATTATCCGATTAAGAGAGAATATCTCAATAAGCACATAGTAAAATGTAAATCTATTCATCATTAAAAAAAAAAACTCAGCAAATTAGGGAGAAAAACAATTTTCTTAAGAGTATATGCAAAAATAAATTTTCAGCAGACATTTTATTTAATGATGAAACATTAAAAGTATTCACTTGAAGATATGTAATAAGTCTAAAGAATCTTTTAAAAACATTTCGATGTTCTTTTGCTGGAATTTTTAGCCAGTGCAGAAAGGCATGAAGGAAATGTACACAGATTAGAAAAAAACAAGGATTAGGGGGAAAAAATTATTATTGAAAAATGATATGAATGTCTCCATAAAATATCCAAAATATACACTTACATTTTTCAAATTAATAAGAGAGATTAACAAGGTTGCTATTTTTAAAAATCAGATATTACTTTTCTAACAATAAGAAAGAATTAGAAATTATAACTTCTAAGTTTATTTTTACAATATAATCAAAAAATATGTAAAGTAAATTCAAGTAAATTTGTAAGTTGTTTATGGAAAAAGTTTTAAATTGTATTAAAAGATATAAATGAAGATGTAAATAAAAAAATATACCACACTCAAGGATTGATGAAGATGTCAATTTTTCTCAGACGATCTACAGATTTAATGCACTATCAAATGAAGAAAAATAAAAAAATGAGAAGAGGACAAAATGGGAAAATATAAGGTGAAGAAAATATGTTTTATTTGATTTAAAGACAATATAAAGTTATAATAATTAAGACAATGTGCTATTGGTATAAAGATAAATAAATATACCAATGGAGACTTTAATGAGCCTAAAAACATATATTTTTAAAATATGGAAACAACTTATTATATTGCCAACAACATAATAATGGTACTGACAGTTATGTAGAAAGACTAAATAAAATTGGGTTTTCTCTCACATCAAATACAACAACCAATTCTAGAATTAAGATGAATTAAAACCTAAATATAAAAGGAAAATCTCTAAAACTCTTAGAAGACAATAAAGGAAATTTTTTCTGATCTCATAATGGGGAAAGATTACTGAAGTTACAAAAAGGCACAAAAACATGAAGACAATTGATAAATTTGACTACATGAGTATGAAGAACTTGTGATTAGCAAAAGTCATTCTAAGAAACTTAAAATAAGCTACTGGAGGAAGATATTTGTCACACATCAGTGACAAAAAATTTACATCAGAAATATGCAAAGAACTACAATATATTGTTTTTCATAAGCTAAGTGTAGATTGCAAGGATGCTCATTGTAATCTTTATACCTAATCTTTATACTTTACATATATTTTAATAAATATTGTACTCAACTTTTATTAAAACTATTTTTTGTAAAGACAGATTATCACAATGAACCATGTTATATGTAATAATATAGAACCATGTCTGAATTGCTTTTGGAGAGCAGAGAAAAAAGCATCACATGAGCCTGAGCAGGGCAAGCTTCAGAAGAGTTATGCTTATGGTAAGGCTTCAAGAATACTGAGTAAGTCAACAATTTGATGAAGGGTATTCTGAACAGCAGGAATCAAATGTTCTGAAAAAATAGAATTTTCAGGAAATTTAAGTAGCTTGGTATGGTTGAAATATAATATGCTTATAAGAGATGGAGAGAAGACACAAGCAGACAAGTAGGCAGGATAGATCCAGATTGTCTTCTGTGCTGGTCAAGGACTTTGGACCTTATGGTATAAGTAACACAAAAAGCACTACAAAACCACATAAGAATGTTCAACAGCAGAAGATATTAGGACTAGGGGCCAAATTGGGGGTTTAGGTAATTTGTGGCTGTTGTGCTGAGAACAGACAAGAGCGGCCAAGACAAAATGAATGAAACCAGCTGTGAGATCTATCCAAAGTACATGGGTGGGAAAGCTAAGACCTAAATTAGAATGCATTGCCCACATTTGACTGGTTGGAGGGAGTAAGGAGGAGGACTCAAGGATTACTCTTAGACTTACAACTTGAGCAATTCCAAGAATAGAGGACCATTTAATAGGGAACATAAGAAGAGAAGGTTGGATAATAGAATAATTTAGTTTAGTTTGGCACATACAGAATTTGGGGTGCCTAATGAAGAAGAGATGCCCAATAGAGTGACAAAAACACTGGTGTATTTTATGTGACTTGGTCTACCAGAAAAGAAATTAGAAAAAAGCAATAAGAGCATAGTCACAAAAATGACCTTCAAGGTTTACTGTATCAGTTATATACAGAAAGAGTGACATATAATGCTATAAATCTGAGCTCAAAATTGATAGCCAGTAATACATTTTTTAATTCTATCTCTGCAACTTTGAACCAAATTGATAATGGCCAAGTAAATTGTAAATAACAACAATATAACTTTAAGTTATTGACCATGTGCTATGAATTATCTACTGTACATTTTGCAAACACTTGACAAATAATCTTGTTTTATTTCCAAAAACCTCATTTCATTTTCATGCTAATTTCAGAAAGATATAGAACATGTTGGTCTCATTTACATCTGTATCTTTAACACCTATCTAACACAATGGTAGCGTATAAGAGGCGCTCAATAAATCCTTATATGAGTAAATAAATTATTTAATGAATAAATCAATACAACAATCCTATAAGTTATGCATTAGCTATAATGCAAATGAGAAAACTAAAATTTAAAGAAGTTTAGTAAATTACTTCTGCTGTTGAGCATTGCTAAACAGCTAATAATCACCAATGTTTGAATATAAACTCAGGTCAACATATTTCCAGGTACGTTACAATCAATGATTCTGGTTTCTTTTGTTCGTGATCTTTTTTGATCACAGTAACAGGACTAATGAAGAGATTCAGATAACTCAATTACTCAGATAATAACTAATTAATCTTCCACTTTGTTTTTTTTTTACATGGAACTATCCCTTTCATCAAGCTGTACATATTTAAATTTAGATTTGTGATAGTATAATCTACACATAATGTTTTATTGTGTTTTATTTTATTGTAATATTGTAATAGAAGGAAAAGCAATGAATAGTCTATGTGTTTTTCATTATTCCCCAAACTTTTTTTACTTTTCTGTGCTTAGGAGAATCTACAAACAAAATGAAAACCCTTAGCCATTAAAAAATATAGTTATCAACACATTTCAAGCATATGATATCACTGTAAACTCTTGTGTTTGTTAAAAGTAAAATCTTGTGAGAATTGCTAATAACAGTAATTAAATGTGTTGATTGGGTATTTATCAATGCTCACTGCACTTCATTTACAGTTTGAAATTTTGAAGTTACAATTGGATTCTACAGCCCAAAGAGACAAGTATAAGTAGCATTTCTCTCACTTTGCTCTTATTTGCCAAACTTCCGAGTAAATAGAGACCAGAGGGCATCATTAACACATCATCTGTTCTGGCTTGGTCATGCTAGAAAATCATTTCACACTGTAAGTCATTGGGGAGATAGTTGTACTTAATGAAGATAGGAAAATATTTATCACAGAACTTTATTTGAGGAACCAAATGTTTGGGGAATTCTCAGACTATTAAGCAAAGGCAAAGTGTAAACCTGAGAAAGAAAACTTTAGCTGATGCAAGAGAGGCAAGACATATTCAACATATGTACATATTGATAAAGAATACAAGTTTATTGCCAAAATTAAATCCATATAGGTACATCTGCTTCAACTTGGCCAAAGATAAAAGTACAAATCCCATAGTTCTCCCATGGTTGGCCCCATTTCTTAAAATAGAAAAGAGGGTAGATTTTGCAGCCAGACAGACTTGGGCTCAAATTTGTCTCTAACTTCTATTGCTCTATCTTCTTGGATACCTAATCTTTCTTATTCATTTATTCCTTAGAAAACATGCATAGAGTGTCTTCTCTGTGAAAGGTGTGGTACTAAGCATAGAGTACAATGATGAATAAAGCACAATACCTAACTTCTATAATTCACAGTCAGTGGAGGCAGCGGGCATTTTAATATAAACAGTAAGTGCACCGATAGAAGTGCATGGGGTATTTGGAGAATTCAGAGAAAGATGCCTACCTAGCCTGAGGATATTATAGATTGTTTCCTGGAGAGATAACCCAAAAGAGGAGTTTTTTCAAATGAGTAAATGTCAGCCAGTTCAGGGAGGTGGAGTGGGAAGGGAGGCCATTTCAGGCACTAGGGGGATGCAGGAGCAAAGGCATAAAGGAGAGAAAGCACAGGAACTACAAAGAGAGCTGGGATTTTAAACCAGGCTCATCTGGTTCCAAAGCCTGAGAATGTGCCTCAGTGCTTCAGGATTCTGCTCTACACTAAAGTTCTTGGGGTTTACACGAAGTGTTCATCCAACTTCATTAGCTAGGTAGATAAGTTATTTTGCAGATAGATATCAATATTATGTATTACATATATATATACACAAATATATATATGTACATATATATGTATCACATATATATAGTATATATATGTACATATATATGTTTTACATATATATGTATATATATGCATATATATAGTTATTTTATATTTATATATACACACATTTTATGTGTTATTTTTTAAAGAAATAAAAATTCCCACAGTCTTTCAAACATACTAGATGCGAAACATTGAAACACTGCAGACGAACAATGTGAAAATGTGTCACCAGGTTAACTTCCTACAGTGCAGACTTTGGAATAAGTCTTTGGCTATATTCTTTTGCATAACTGTAATTGTAAAATTTATTAGGAGAGAGGAAGATGTTATTCTGCACTAACTTAGAAAAAACAATATGTAATGTTTGCCTATGTCAGCTTTTCTGAGTCAGCACCACCTTAGCACATAACAATAAAATAACAGGAAATAATGCTAATGTCTGTTTGCTGAGTGTTTTTACATGCAAGGCCCCATGCTGGACATTACATCTCACCTAATGAGGTAAACTAAGGGTTAGAGTTTTTAAGTAATTTTGTCCAAATAATAGCTGATAAATACTGGAGCTAGAGTTTAAACCTATGGCATCTGGTCCCAAGCTTGCCTCTTCATCACAGATCATCTTCTTGAATTAAGGGCTGAGTGTTCACGTTATTTATATTTATATTATAGCTTTCCAGCAGCAGCCAGGGTTAAAAAACAAATTTTAGAGTTTGTCATTATTGCTTATCTGACATACTTATGAAGAGGAAATTTTGCCATCGATAAACTATTATGAGTGGCTTAACATTAAGACTCTAAGTCACTTTAATTGATAAATATGCTGATAACTTTTAGTTTGTCTAAGTCAATGATTCTTTCTCCCAAGAAAAATTAAAGGCAGGAACAAATTAGATATTAAGGCTGATATGAATTCACAATACATCCAGCCCCAGTCAAGCATTCTAATCGAGTTAGAATATTGAAGCAGCATAAATTCACTGGGAGCTTAGAGATTTGGGAAAGGGGTTTTAGGATGTGGAAGAAAAGATCAAGAACTGTCAAAGACAAATTTACTTTCTTACATTATCTAGATTATTTGAGTGCAGCATTCAAAATATCTCTAAATAATTGTTTTGTTGGTATACTTTATCATTTGCTAAAATTAAAAATGCAAATTATTCTTTGTACATCTTTACACATTTAAGTTAAAGTTCAAGCTCTTGTTGACTGCGTACAACTAAACAGAAATTATGACTCACAAGAATCCAAAATGAGCTGGCATTTATATGGTTTGCCCTACTTTTCTTGGCAAATATTTATGATTTTCCAAAGATTGGATTACTGACTTCAAAAATCAAGTTTAAAATTAGGATGGAACTTTCCAGTTTAATGATAAATCAGTACCAACAAATTTCCTTGCTAGTATGTTTATTTTCATTTTTTCCTGAGTAGAAATTTACATGAATACTCCTCTTTGAAAAAAGAGAGTGGAGAATGAGCCTGTTTTGATTGGAAATTGTCTGGACTTGCAGAGGGAATATCAAGTTGTTGCAATCACTTTCTTGGTGTTTACCACAAAATAGTATATCAAGCTAAGGCTCTTTCTGTAGATGCAACCAAACATTATTCTCAAAGAGAATTTATGAGAAGACTGTCTTTACTCATAGTATTCATTAGAGACTGGATAACTTAGTTTGGAAATGGGCAGGCAGTTAACAAGCTCTGGAGTCTGAGAAGCAAGATTGCCGACAATACCAAGAGCAGTATGGTCATAATTTTACCACATAGATGGAATGGAAACGCGTGTGTTTTTGTTTTCTGCTAATGATTCTGCAAAAGATCATTGTCTGTTAAAGTTTTAAATTCTAGAGAAAGACTTTCTGAACATTTTAGCTTGCTTTATCCTCCCATCTGTTTAGTTGAGGGGAAGTGCAGGGGACCTATCTTCTCATTACAGTTCCAACAGACTATAGCTAGTAGGAATTTAAAATTTCACAAAAGCTAATTAGATTCCAGGTAGAAAATGGACTTTGGACAACCAAAATCCAAAATACCTGCTGCAGTGAATGGAAGCTAGAGTAAAGCAGGCAATATGGCCAAACAAAGTTTTGCTGAGAAGTTAGACTATGGGTTATCTCTTATTATGAGTATTAACAGAGGCTACAAAGAAAGATAGGTATAGGGGCTTTAGTATTAAGTTTAAAAAAAGTAGAATTATCTAAATTATGAGCTTGTTCCAATAAAAGTATGGAATTAATATTAAAATCTAAATAGTAATTTAAAATAAATGTAAAACAGGATGACCTCTATCACTATTATTGCTTATATTATTGCTTATCACTATTATTGTTGCCATCAGTATTGCTCCAGAAATTCTGACTAATGACATACAGCAAAAATATATATAAATAAGAATCGTGACTGTTGAAGAAGAGATAAAATAGCGTTGTTTGAGGATAATACGATTACATATAGTGAAACTAAAGTAAAGTAAAGTAAACTAAACTAAACTAAAAAGCTAAATAAAATTTTACTGCATGCCAGCACTAATGGTTGGTTGCATAGAAAATGTAATGGCTTAAATGATTTATTCACAATAGGCAAAACATGCACATAAAAGTACAAAATATCTAGGAATAATCTTAAGAGGAATGTATAGAAGGAAATGAACAGACCAGAAACTTGCTGTAAGGTATAGTCAAATGCTTTTGTTCCCTTTTTAAAATTTGACAGAATGTTCTCACAGGTGAAAAAAGTCAAGGAAGTTTTTGAAATTGGGAGTGATTAGGGGCAATTTGTCTTACTTTATTCTAAATGAAAAGATAACTCAGAGTGCTTTTTAAGTGGACTAGAACAAAAATCTAGTCAGACCAATGAAACAAAATATGTAGCCCTAAAACAGACTGTAACAAATGGAAAGATTTAACAGATCTTCAGAAGATCATCAGGTTTGTGAACAGAAATTTACATGCAGGAAATGTGCATCATCTTAGTTTCATTTAAAATTAGCTGCCTTGCCCTAACTTACTCATGAGCCTAAGTCACCACTATTAAATAACTAAATCCAAACCCCTGGTGCTACTCAATGTGAAACAGGCTTCAGGAAGTCTGTATGTATGAGAAACAGCTCAATTTCAAATCTATGCTTATAATTTAGAATGTTTGCCCACTTCCTTTTAAGGGATCTTATTTGAAACCACTGTTTGTTCCTCTTTTTTTCTTTCTGAATATGTCATTCTAATAGGCATTGAATGTCTATTCTGATTATACCTCTTGTTATCCTTATGATTTAACTGCATTGATGGATGATTGCCTCTCTTTCAATGTAGCCTAGAACCCAGCAAGTGAACTTGTTTTATTTCATACAGTTTATATTTTGAGTCCTACCATACCTGGCATAACCTTTAAATATGGTGGAATCCTTCAAGACACTTTTATGAGCTAAAGTAGAAGGTAATGGGCAGAAACTTGATTTAATTTCTATTATTTTTTTAAAGTAAGTAAAAGCACTGAAGTAGTCAATAAAGTTAAAAAATATCTTTGTACATCCATACAATATACTATAATACAGTCACCAAAAAAAATGTTGTTTTAAGAATGTTAAACAATACAGTTCTTTCAGGTGAGAAGTAAATTATATTTTTATTTTTTATTTCTATAAATATTTGATTATTATTTTTTCCTTTATTTTCTAAATTTCCTAAAGTATGAGAATCAGCAAATTTTATTGTAAAAAGATGAAAATCAAGATTTTAAGAACTGGAATATATATTAATAAGGATTCATGATAAATAACAAATTATATATAACTCTTTAATAAATAACATTTAATGTATACTTTTAGTTGGTTTTGCAAAAATACATATAGAGTCAAACAAATGACTGACAAAGTCATTCTAACTTGCATTTTCAAATGCAGCCCCATATTTTCTACCACTGAACAACTGAGTAAGGGCCCACTGTCAATTTAATGACAGTGCATGTAAAAGCAGAAAAGGATTTTTTTTTAAATATAGGACCTTAAATTCTAGGCTTTCAAAACTTGATATGTATATTAAGAATAACAAAGATTGTATGTACTACATTCCAAACAGAAACAAGATACAAGCACCACATCTCATTATACATTCTTTGACTCAAATAATTGGTAAAAGACCCTGCAGTTTGTACAGGTGGCTGATGATGTTGTGTTCATAAATATGACCATCATTTGTTTTGCAAGACAGTAAAGTGTTATAATGCTATTAACTTGATTCTAAAAATAATTTACTCCTAGATGAATCTTTTTGGAAAATTTTACCAAATAAAATTATTTTCAGTGCCCTTCTGAACCATGGATAAAAAAATGCATAAACCATTGGATTAAAAGTAGAGTTCAAGTAGCCAAACCAAATCAATGCATCATTCAAGGTGGGTGGAATAGTATAGTCCAGGAAAGGATCCATGACTGTACAGACGAAGAAAGGACACCAGCATATTAGGAAAACTCCCATCACAATTCCTAAAGTCTTTGTTGCTTTCCTGTCTTTGCTTCGTGAAATTCTGTTTTTCTCTTCTAATCCAATATGAAGTTTTGGATTTGAATCATTAATTGATCTTGCCTGCCCTTTAGCAATAAAATATATTCTATAATAAACACATAACATAATGGATCCAGGTATATAAAAAGAAGTCATAAAGGCCAGTATTGCAGTTGTTTTGCTGAAGAAGACAGAGCAACCCCCTATGCAGTGAGTGTATTTGTAATACATCTGCTCAGCTCCTTTGATGTTTAGCTCCATGAAGATCATTCCAAATGCAAAAAGAGCAGGGATGCTCCAGCTAATGAAGATCATCACAAAAATAACCAAGATACTGATCTTGGCTTTGTATCTCAGTGGGTCACACACAGCATAGTAGCGGTCAATGGAAATGAAGGACAAGTGGAAAATGGATGCTGAGCTCAGCATAATATCAGTGCTGGTGTGAATTTTACAGAAGACTTCTCCAAAATACCAGCAGTGTTCAACAGATCTCACCATGCTATACGGCATGACCAGGCATCCCAGCAGAAAGTCCACAGTGGCCATGGATTGAATGAGCCAATTAGTTGGGGTATGAAGTTGCTTGAAGTGTAATATGGAAATAATAACTATCAGATTGCCAACCAGTGTGGTCAGAATTATTATCATCATCAAACTGTATAGAGAAGCACGGACATCATTTGACCAGCTGCTTTTCACACAGGAAATATTAATTATATTGTGGCAAAAGGACATATTTTTGAGGGCTATCCACCACTTAATTCTTCCTTTGTGTGTTGAGGAATCTTTCTTTGAAATCCATAATTGTGTTAGAGTCCTTTCTTTTATTTCCACATGCCTATTCCAGAAATCTAGAAAAAAAAAAAAGAGTGAATCAATTGGCAATTTGATTCCTCTTACTTCTAACAAATTTACCTATTACTTGTTAAAAATAATTATTTGGGAGAAAGCTGTTACTTCCAGGTTTAGTTCAATAGCTCAGTTCAACAATTTTTTAACATCTACATGATGCCAGACACTGTGCTAGAAATGAAAAGCTAAAATTATTAGCTTGAAATAAATGAAACTGAACTTTTATAGGTCAGAGAGTATCAAATGATAAAATTTTTATATGCTTTAATCACTGGAAACAGTTTTTGCCCAAAGGAAAGTTTTGTGATAGAGACTTGAATTCTAAAGAGTAGATACCAATTGCCAGAAAGTTTAGAATTGAAATATCTTAGTGAAAAAAAAGTAAAATATTTGAAATGTGCCTCTTATACAGAACTAATATCCACTAATGCCTGCTTATGTACTTAATCATATATATCTTATTTTATATAATTGATTGTAATGGAAAGAAACTTACATATGTTTACTTCTAGTTTGCCAAGCAATTATACATGTATTCTGTGCATTATTTCTTTTAACATTTTTATATCTACAATATCAACATTACTTTTTATAAGGAAGACACGACAATTTTACTGGCAAGAAATTGAGGCTTAATTTGTAAAACCATTGAAACTGGAATATAACCTGATGTCTCAATTACTAGTACAGTTTCTTTTTCACTAATCCAATCTTTTTCCACTGCAGAAAAGATCAACTAAGTTAAATTATTTTTCAAGAAGATTAAGCTTTGAACTTTCATATAAGAATCTAAGATGTCTTGAATAATGGCATCTATTTGTGGTTTGAATTATTATAGATTTTAAATATGCAGACAAACATGTATGGCAAGAAGTAATATGATGTGGAGAAAAGAGCACTGAGATGAAAATCACATCATAGTGGGAAAACATGTATATAATTTACAAATTAATTCCCCCGGGTTAGTCTGGTACCCACCTGGCACTGTACATAGTTATAACAATATTATCGACTATATCTCTTATCCTGTACTTCACATCCCTATGACTACTTGAAATTACCAGTTTGTGCTTCTTAATTCATTCATTTTTTTCACCCATCCTCCCCCCACCCCTGCTCCCCGCCAAATCTGGCCATCATCAGTTTGTTCTCTGTATCAATGAGTCTGTTTTCATTTTGTTTGTTCATTTATTTTTTTTTCCTTAGATTCCATATATAAGTGAAATCATGTGGCATTTGTCTTTCTCTGTCTGACTTATTTCACTTAACATAATCCTCTCTAGGTTCATCGAGGTTGTCACAAATGATAAGGTTTCATTTTTTACGGCTGAATATTCCATTGTATATATGTACCACCTCTTCTTTAACCAACTGTTTATTGATGGGCACTCAAGTTGCTTCCATATTTCAGCAATTGTAAATAGTGCTTTAGTAAATATAGGGGTGCATGTATCTTTTCAAATTAGTGTTTTGGTTTTCTTTTAGTTAATACCCAGAATTGGAATTGCTGGGTCATAAAGTAGTTTTATTTTTAATTTTTTGAGGAACCTCTATACTGTTTTCCATAGTGGCTATCCCAAATTGCAATCCTACCATGAGGGTTCCCTTTTCTCTACATCCTTGCCAACACTTGACTTATTGATGATAGGTATGATTTCAACTTACATTTCTCTGATGATAAGTGATATTGAGCACCTTTTCATATGTCTATTGGCCATATGTATGTCCTCTTTGGAGAAATGCCTATTCAGGTCCTTTGCTCATTTTTTTAATTGTTTTTTTTTTTTCGTGTTGAATGAAATGAGGTCTTTATAAATTTTGGATATTAACCTCTTAACAGATGTATCATTGGCAAATATCTTTTCCCATTCAGTAGGTTATCTTTTCATTTTGCTGATGGTTTCCTTTGCTGTGCAGAAAAAAATTTAATTTGATGTAGTCCTATTTGTTTAGCTTTTGTTTCCCTTGCCTGAGGAGATATATCAGAAAAATAAAAATGAAAAAACATTACTAAGAGCAATGTCAGAGAGTTCACTACTTCTGTTGCCTTCTAGTTTTATGGTTTTGTGTCTTATACTTAAGTCTTTAATTCATCTTGAGTTTACTCTTGTGTGTGGTATAACAAGGTGGTCCAGGCTTTATTTTTTTTAATGTATCTTTCCAGTTTTCCCAACAGCATTTATTGAAGAAACTATTTTTATCTTATTGTATATTCTTGCCTTCTTTGTCATAGATTAAATGATCATATAGGTGTGGATTTATTCCTGGTTTCTAGTCTATTTCATTGAGCTATGTGTCTGTTTTTATGCCATTACCATGCTGTTTTAATTACTACAGCTTTGATATATAATTAGGTAGCATAATACCTCCAACTTTGTTCTTCCTTCTCAAGATTGCCATGGCTACTTGGGGTCTTTTATGGTTCCATATAAATTTTAGAGCAATCACAATTTATGAAACAGATAAAAGTAAAATTTGGTAAAACAAATATGCCACCTTCTACTAGGCCTCCCCATCATGCATCACTGAAAAATTCTAAGGTACTCAGTTTAAAAATGCCCTTTTTATTTCTATTTGATTCTGTAATTCTCAGTTAAATTTTGGAATTTGCAATATATTTCGCAATATACATGGTACATATGTGTATATATATATACGTATATATATATACATATATATATATAAATATATATATGAAAATGCTAGAAAATAACAAGTCTTAGAATTCCAGGAGTCTGCTTTCCTTTTTATCTCTTCTATTCCCTTTAGGCTGATAATTTAAATCAATACCACATAGAAATATAAATTTATCCAAAATAAGAATTGAAAGAATAGAATATTTAGATACTAAAATGCATATTTTAATACATTTGAAACACCTCTCCCCCAACCCCTTTCTGCCTTCTTTTCCCAGGTGGAAATAGATTACTACTAAATGAATCTGTAAGATTTATTTCAGTAGATATCCAGGCCAGTTTCATAACAGAACAAAGATTAGACTAAAACTAGGTTATTTGAACTAAGCAATATTGAAATTATAATTAAAATTTCATTAAAAGAATGGTGGGTTGTTTTAGTATGCACTTGACTGAATTCTATCAGTTAAGTTATAGATCTTCTACTTAGATTTTTTTTCTTTTACTTATACCGTTGTCATATTAAAGGACAAAGAAGCACACCCAAATCACTGTTTAGAAGAGTTTGCTAATTAACTATTACCAGTCAGAAAATCATTCTAAAGGGTACCATCTTGAGTAGGTTCATTTAGCAGGAATGAGGGTCCAAAAGGAAGTAAGGGAAGGTGGGGGAAAAACTTGTTAAATGTTGGAAGACAATTCACAAAAGATGAAAAAGTCATTTGACAACTTTGTATGCATTGTTCTTTGTGCACCTGAAATGTTGTTAGTTTCTCAGATAAAATCAAACAACTTGGAGGTTTACTCTTCATGTTTGTACATCTTGATTTCTAACAAATAGAGCCTTAAGTATAATATCTTGGAAATTGTTAATATTAATGACACTTCAATTAAACAATTTGCCTGCCAGCTTAATTATATTACACATCATTTTTGTGTTAGCATTTTTAGTATTATAATTTGTTTTTAGACTTACTTATTTAAATAAATGTCCTATAATGATATGATTTGAATGCTTATCTAAAAACATGATGTAATAGTGGTTTTGTTTCTTTCTTTTAGCTTTAAGAATTTAGCTAGCTAGAAATGATAATTATTTGTATATACAAATTATCCAAGTTGAACATGCAATAGTAGTATGGAAAGTTAATAAATCTCTCTTTGATTATCTAGTTAAGCAAACAGTTCTATGAAAATTATATAATCACCTAATGTTTGAAAATCACATATGAATTAAAAATATATTGGTTGGAGTTATAGTTTAAAATAGATTTGTCTACCAGGAAAGGAATTCACTGGTAGTAAGCTCTCAATAAAAGGCCATCAGTACTAATACCCACAGGTCTTGCTTGGGTGGTGAAATAACAAGTGAGTTCTACTTCTCTGTAATTTCTACATAGTCCAAGTTTTCTATGATGAGATCATTTCATTTTTATAACTAGAAAAGATATTCAATAAAATTAAATATATTGTCTAAAAATATTTCAAATGAAACTTTAAAATCTATTAGTGAATAATTATTAATCCATTTATATTACTTGTGCTTATTTTATTTATATAATTCTTTACATGAGTTATTTATCTATTTTACCTTCATATCAAAATCAAACTTTGCTAAATTTCTGAACTGAGCTGATATCCTGCTTTTGTTCCACCCTATAAACTTGGGAACAAAATTAGAAATGAACTTGATAATAATTATGTTCTAAAAATATGATTACAACTCTGTAACTTATCGAGTATTCTTCATTAAAATACTAAGAGTATTTTTGAAACAGGTATTTTAAAAGAGAGAAAAGGACTGGGGAAACATAATTTTCAAATGTTTAAGTCATGATTCTTGACATAGAACAGCACTGGAAACAAACTGTTCCCATCCTAGAGAAACAGGAAACATGGCAAAATTCATTTGTTTGCTTATACATTAACACAGATTGATAGATAAGAGTGAAAAACAATCTCCAGCAATATTATGATCAATAGATTATACTTGAAAGTGTTTCTGCTATGTAGACATGCATATGTGTCAGATTTAAGTAATTATAACTGAAAGATTCTTAAGTGAATTGATCTACTGTACGTCATGTATACACACACACCACACACATATGTGCGTGCACGCACACACACACACACACACACACACACACACATTAAAGTATGAAGTCATTTTGAAATGTGCCAGGATTTTCCCTACCAAATAATATTTGTGCAAATAAGATTTTAGTTCTATAGTTTAGTATATAAGTAACAATAAGATATATTTTAATTTAAAAATGTAAAAAAACTCTATAAAACTCTCTTTTTATTATGTTAAAATTAGCCAAGTATACAACATGGATTTCCTTATTTATGTTCAAGAAAAGGAGATGAAAAATCATGTTTTAACTTTTCAAATTTTCTAGCTTTCCACAGGGTGAATTTTTCTTAAAAGTGACCTATTTTAAAAAAACACATAAAAAACACATTTAAAAATATTTTTTAACTTTACTTACTAAAGCAGGTATTAAGTAACTAAATTACAGAAACCTTGTTAATCTTCACATTAAATAATTCTAAAATTAATATATGAATAAATACCAAACCATTGATAAGTCTTATCTTTTCAAGTGGTTTCCCTGTAAAAGATTACCTAGACCTGCAGGCTAGTCTCTACATGCTGATGTATGTGGCTGTTCTGTGCATTCAGACCTACCTTCTCAGGTAAGAGTGACCAGAGAGACCAGATGAGCAGACAGGGAAACACTGCCTTTGGGAGAAGATGTGACAGCTGCTGCGGGCTAGAGCCACTGCTACTCTATGATAGGCCACAGTTAACAGAGACAGGGTGACTCAAACATTAAAATTTGAAAAAGATAAACTGATAATAAATTTTTCTGAAACAAGGTGACAGTATATTATCAAGGAATACAACTGGGAGGTGCTTTTATTCTAAACCAGTATCAGGAAGCTAGCATTGAGCAAGCTAAATAGAGAAGGTAAATATTACCATTACTATAAAAATAATCTAAGCATGAGTTACCAGTAACCACAGTCATGAGTAACAGCACATAAATGAAAGCAAATATCCATTGAAACTGCCTTAATTGTTGATTGATTTGAAAGAAAAATATTCCTGTATTACACATCATACAATGGAAATAAATAGCACTAGAAAAAAAAAGCAGTCATTTTCAGAAAAGATGATTTATACCACCAAAGGAATATTTCTAAAAATAGAAATTAAACTCAATAATATCCTATAGTTAGAAAATACTTTAAAGCAGTGGCTTTCAAACTTTTTTTAAACCACAATAAGAAGAAATGCATCTTAAATCCTTACTCAAATATGTGTAGGTATACATCATAGCAGAAACAAATGTTTTCTTTAAAAAATACCTTTACCACATTCAATTAACTCTGATTATTTTTATTTTATTTTTTTAAGTTAGGGAGATTTACACCTCAATAATGTTACTAATCACAATAAGAAAAACACTACTTTAGAGGCTGTAGGGTCATATATATTTAGCCCAACAATTTTTTAATACCTATATATAAAACTTCCAAAATGATCTTCTTCTTATACATGGAGCTAGGGCCTTCGGTATAGCAAAATGAATAGCTGAACAAGTGCAATTTCTCATTTATGATTATTTGTAATTCTGCCACAGGAAATCATAGGATCATTACAATAGATCGATTATTGTTTTCAATTCTTACTCTCCTAGCATCTATATCTTTTTTCTTCGCTTCATGGGGAGTAGAAGGTATTTCCCTATCTTTTAAACTTGAGCTTTGCCATTTGACTTATTTTGACTAAAAGAAAGTACAGGAAAAAAAAATTGTGCCAGTTCCAAACCTAGTCATTAGAAGTACTCACATGTTTATGAATGTCCTCTGTGTCATCCCTGTGAAGAGAATATGCTCCAACAAAGCCCACTTGTCCAAGGAGGATGAAGGACATGTGGAATGGAGTGAGGCATAAAGATATGCAGCATATGGCAGAGCCATTATAACTGACCCTACAGATTCATGAGCATAAGTTGCTATCTTCTAAGCTATAAAGTTTTGGAGTGGTTTGTTACACCACATTTTTATGGCAGTAACTAATTAGATTAAAGCGTTTCTGAAAGAAGCCCTTGAGATTTATTACCCCATTCTTCTTCCTTGGAGTTACACTGCCACCACAGAAACAATGACACCGCACACTGGTTATCTGTAATATCAATAGCCATTAACAAAAACTACAATAGCAAAAGCAAACAAAAGAGCATAAAATAAAAATTACTTTTTACTAAGTAAAGTTAACTTTTTACTGGGTGAATATAACTCCTGCTTCGGAAATTCCTAAATATTAAAGGTCGGGAACCATCCTTTTAAAATGTTATCATTAAGGAAGGTAATTCTCCTATCTCCTAGTTTTTACAAAATGATAAGAGCCTAACTTCAGTGCACACCTCACTTCCAAGGTACAAAACTACCCATTGATATAAAAACAAGTTTATTTTTCATTTGGCGAAAGCCAATTAGCTAACACAGATGGTGAATTTAGGATAAACTATGTGACAGATGGTGTTGTCAGCCCTCTTACTTGAGGACTAGTTATTGTTTATCTTGAGAACATGTGTGCATGAGTCAGGGTTCTCTGGAAAAACAGAACCAACAAATTGTATATATACATAGAAAGAGATTTATTATAGGGAATTGAACATGCCCAGAGATATTTACCATTAAAAAGACTTAAGCAAATCCGGTGTTCAATACATTAAAAAAGTCTCAACTTGTAGAATTTTTGGTAGGTGGGGAAAAGGTCTTAGTATAAAGAATATGGATTCAAGCCCCTGACATCATAGCATAGCACTGGCATTGTGTGGAACTTAGCCTTTTTTGACATGGGATATGTATGTGGTCAGGTGGGCAGCACCATTCCTGTTGTGGAAAAAGCTGATACAACAAACCATCCTGAAAAGTACTCATAAGAAGATAAATTCCTTTACCCTAATTCTTAAATGATTTTTAGCAAACAGATATATGTATTATTTGGGTTTCTCAAGCAAGTTTTATATCAAGTTGTTGCTGTTCTGAAATAAGTATCCAACTGGCTTAGTAATAAGCAATCAATCACTTCTGGAGTGCCTTCTGTATGCCAGACCTTATATTTTGCTGTCACATTTAATCTTCTTGCCAATCCTGAGACTGTGGAAATATAGACTGATGCTCAAGGCAATCGAGAAATTTGGACTTACAACAGCAAATGGCAAAGCTGGGAATCAAAGGCAGGCCTAAATCCAAATTTCCATCTCTCTGTGTTGCCATTTTATTTCTCCCATTATATAAACAACTAGACTCACTCTGTTTTATAAAATGTCTGGTAAGTTTAGTTAAAGTGTCTCAATTTCCTAGAGCCTAGTCACTTCCAGTTGAATTGAGACAACTGAGTTTCTGAACTTGCAGTATGAAAAACAGACAAGGACTAGACCCACCCCTTGCACCCCTCAAGTGGGGGGAAAAACACACAAAGGCGGTAGCTTTGTATAATCTATTTATTTCTTGACTAGAAAGAAGAGTAAATTACATATTTTATTAAAACTTAATCTACAATAGAGTTTAGCACAAATAATGATTGTGATTAGCTGAGAGTATTTAAATGTAGAAGCTGACAACAATGCTTTTTATTAGTAGCCTTGCAAAAGACATGAAGCCATCTGTGGGCCTGATATCCAACAGCTATTTAGTTGATTGAAGATATAGAACACTTCATGAAGATCCCTAAGTTGGAGCTGAATATTATATCTGGAGCACTTATATCTAAACACCTTAGCATATCTAGAGCATTTAGATCAAATATCTTAGCATATGTGGAATATGCTGAGGCTTAACACACTCCTGAAACTTGGAAACTCAATAAATAATAGTTATGGAAGCCAATAATAGTATGGAAGCTGAAAAACAAAATAGTACTTCAAAAACTGTGTTAAGTTCAGAATTCTGAGGACTGACCAATTGTTAGCAGGTCTCATAAATCTCCCAAAACTCCTTTTGAGAATAGGTTGACTGATAAATAAAATCATCTTGATGCTACAACTCTGAATAGTTCCATGAATATTACAGGAAAGAGCTTTAGAAGATTATCTATCTATTCTTTGGCTGCCACAAATAGAAAAAAAAAATACAATGAGACATTCAGCTTATACATTTCAGGAAGAATATTTTCTCTTTCTGAACCCATCCTAAAACACTACACTTTGAATGATCTTCCTGAACTTGAATCTCTGGCCCAGATATTATATTCACATGGACCTATAGAGGGCAGCGTCCTGCAAATTTTTGTGGGATGTTGGTATTTTATAATGGGTCGCTCCTCCTTCCTCCCAAGGGCCCTAGACTGGAGTGACCTAGCTTGAAGTAACCTCTTCCTTTTCACTACTTTTCCCCATGGGATGGGGTTGAGGGTAAGTACACTAGGGCAACAATTTGTAATAGTGGATCTCCCACAGTGTGCTACTCAGAACCTTCGTTGCATCTTAGGAAATCTTGGAGACAGAATTTCAACATGCTGCTCATGTGAGCACAGCCTAGGAATAAACAGAAATAATAGGAAGAAAAGAGAGGACAAAGAGGAGAGGCGAAGGAGGAAAGAAGAAAGAGGAGAAAGAGGAGGGAAAAAAGATAGAATGAAGAGGGAGGGGGTGGTAGACAGGGTAAAGGGGGTCAAATATGTGGTGACAGAAAGAAATCTAACTATGGGAGGTGAACAGTGTAAATAGATAGATAGATAGATAGATAGATAGATAGATAGATAGATCTATATACAGCTGAAACTTATTGAATTTCATTTACCAATGTCACCATACACAAAATAAGTAAATAAATTTTTTTTTAAATAGAAAAAAAGAGAGAGAGAACGAGGAGTAGGAACTATTTTATTGAACCTGTACTCATCACTGGGCTAAATGCATCACATTAAATCTCTAATTTATTCACATAACAACTCTAAATAATGAATACAATGTTTATCATTGCCTTACAAAGAAAGGAAGTGGGAGTTAGATAAGTTAAGTTACTACTGAGAGGCAACACTGGAATTTGATTCCAGATTTGTCTGACTCCAGAGTTTCAAGCTCCTAGAAACTTCCAAGAATTTGGAGAGAAAAGTTCAAATGAAGAGTCTGCCTTCCTTATAGCTGATTTCTCCCTCTCCTGCAGACCCTCAAAACAATTGAATAAGAAAAATTGAAATAACTACATTAATAAAAACTTTACTTAAACAATTCTATTTATTAATAGCAGAGGGATCTTATTAATTACAAACTAAGCTAATGAGATAATAACATTAATAGTAATCTTAAAACATGTAAAAATAGTATTTGTCATTGTGTTAGTCACTACAATTATTACAGTATATTTTTATCAACAATCTCTGAAGATAACTTTTATATATTTATTGCAGCTTAAATTAGGGAAATTTCTCAGGCTATCAGATTTTATCTTCTTGCTACAATGCTTTTATAATCCATCTCTACAACTGTAACTGGATATACACAATGGCAGACTTTCTATTAATTTTTACCCATTTTGTGATAGTAAATAAACCTTTAGTTAATGGTCCTTTGATAGAGCAAGATGAAGCTTTATCACAGAGAGGAAAAAAAAATTAGCTGGTTCACAATTAATTTCAGTTAAATTGACATGGTAGTCTGTTAAAACAGTATTTTGTGATACTCATATTTTCATAATTCTGTTCAAAGTTTATTCAGTCAACATGTCTACAAAGCACATTACCCAAACAGTAACTTTTTATCTGATTACCACCATACCGGCAGGTGGACCTTATTTGCTTTGGCAGAAATTCAAAATTTCTAGAAGGTTTTGATAGCTCAAAACCTAACACTATTAATAGCTCTTGTTGTATTTCAATGGCTGAATCACCATACAGAACTGATTTTAAAATAGAAAGATTAAAAAGGCTCACTCTTCTGTTAATACATTTTCACTGATCCTTCTAAATTTACCTCCCAAGTCTGAAATTTTTCCACTCTTAATGGCAGTCTTCACACGGAAAACTTTTATTCTCCATGCCTTGTCAACAGATATGATCAATTAAGTTCAATCTTAATATATATAATTATGTTTTAATATTAATTATATACTTTCACCTTTGCCCTCATCCTATCAAACTGACTATTAAAGCTGCAAGACTGATTATGAGGAATGTGGCATATTGCTCTTATAAAGGTCAGAGTGCAATTAAAATCTGGCTTTAATAATCATTAAGCATAAAAATAAGTTTCTGGAACTTCAGTCAAACAGGATTAAAATTAAGTCCTTCAGGAAGCCATGTTCTAACATGGTTATGTAAGTAAACACTGGTAACCTGGAATGCTAGAGGAAGCATGGGGCATGAAGTTAAAGATTCTGGTTTGATACACTAAGTTAGGAGATTTGAACATAATACTTTGCTCTTTATGGTAAAATAGAAAAAAATGTGCCTGCTTTGTGAAATTCTTAAAAATGTGTCTTAAAATGTTTTCTGAACTATAAAATACTATACACAAAACAAAGTTGCCTTAAGATCAATTGGAAGGGGGAAAAAAGTATGAAGAAATTGGTGGTATTAGCTTGCAGTTGGCAGATACAACAGGCTAACAACAAAGCAATGGGACAAGAGGCAAGGAATATAATTGAACAATAGGTTAGAAAATAAAGGAATTATAAATAGCATCCCTGATAATTCAGGGCAGACATTAATCATTAATCTATTAATAAATCAAATAGATTTCTGTACGCTAAAGTTGAAGAAGAATGTAAGATACATGCCTTTGAGGAACTAACATTTAGTGATAGACATTACAGTGCTAACCAGTATTTATGAATCTCTTCCTTTTCCTGGACATATAGGGAAATTACACCTCCTACCCATTGAAATTTGACATGCAATATCACTTGCTTTGGGCAATAAAATATGAATGGAAATGACATGTGTTGTTGGATGAAAACACTTAAGAGTCAGTGTGTAATTTCTCCATTTTCTTTTCTCATGCTTCATAAATTATAGGAGCACAGATTGATAAGGAGATGACACAAATGAAAAAAGCCTGGGTTTCTGCACCATATATGATGAAGAAGCTAGCTGCCCTGGACTAAACTCTAAATGAGCAAGAAATAAGCTTTTGTTTTATTAATCATAAGATTGTTAGTATTATGTTACTACATCATAACCTCGCCTATCCTAACACATATTCTAAAAAAAAGTATAGTACAGTGAAAGAGTATGTACATTTGACAGAAAAGAAGCTGAAAGTTTTATTCCAGCTGAACGCTTATTATTGTTGACTTTGAAGTGTTACTTACCTCTCTAAAGCCTCAGTGTTATCCTTTCAAAATGAAGGTAATAATGCTTGCTTAAAAGGATTGTTTTGCACGAGAAATACCTGGCTTTTAAGAGTGTTAATTAAACAAGGAGGCTATTAGATGGAGGTGGTTCTAATATCCTCGCAGTTTATGTAAGCAGACCAGAACCTAAACCTGTAAATGCCTCCAAGTTAAGAAATAGAAACCTAAGGACCAGCAATCTCAAATATCAAATAGTCAATGAGGCTTTCCAAATAAGGCAACCCCTTAAGCTATCACCAGTCAGATAATTTCCTGCTTTGCTTTAGTGTCTTCTTTATAAAAGTTCTGCCCCTAACTTCTGTAGATAACTCTCTCCTAACCACTTCTGGTTTTGCGCTGCCCCATTCAAATCAATTTTTGTTCAAATGGACTCAAATTTTTAATATGCCAGTTTATCTTTTAACAGTTCATACTGGAAAAATACATATTATTATACCTCAACATAATAAAATAAAAGTTCAAATACCTAAAAAATAAACACAACTTTTGTTGGTGCCTCTACACATGGAGAGCTGAATGCACTGAGCAGGGTTCTCAGCAGCTGTCAAGAGCTGAAAATTAGCAACTGTCATTTGAGGATGCGAGGGGTGCATTCTTTAGCTCTAGGAAACAAGGGTGAAGGGGCCATGGAATCCAGCCAGGCATTTTTGCATTTCTCAATTGTTAAATCTCTTTCCCTTTTTTTTGCAACTTGAATATTTTTTGAGACCAGGATGTCAATGCAAGTGGGAACAGTTACAGATCAAAAGTAGAAATTATTAAATGATTTCATTTTTATTACACAAAGTCATTGTAGAAAGTTATTTGCCTCAATACTCTTCAGATATAAATACTAGGGATCCATTTTGAAAGGTATTACATATAGCAAAATGAAAAGGAAAACAATCCTGTTTTAAAATTATATAGAAAATATATACATATGTAAATATAAAAGCACATTTACTGTGATAGCCAGCACACAAGGTGATCTGCAATGATTCTCACTCACCTCCTGGTATTCTCCTCACCTTTATGTGATTCTCTCCCACATTGTGCCACTGTTGGTCTATATTACTAACAGCAGATGGCAGAAGTGCTATCACTTTCAAGATTAGATTATAGATTGCAGCTTCCATCTTAGGCTCTCTCTCTTTCTCTCTCCCTCTCTCCCTTCTCTACTGTCCCCCTGTCCTCCCTCCCTTGTCCCCATTCATTCTAGAAGCCAGCTGCTGCCTTCTTGCAAAATCTTTCAGGCGGTCTACGAAGAGGCCCATGTTGTGAGAAACAGGCCTTCAGCCAACTCCAGCGAGGAAGTGAGCCTGTCAACACCATGTGAGTGAGCCTAGGAGCAGTCTCTAACCTTAGTAGAGCCTTGAGATGACTGCAGTCCTAGTGACAAGTTAATTGTAACTTCAGAGAGACCCTAAGCCATAAAAACCAGCTAAACTTCTCACAGATCCTAACTCTCAGAAACTATAAAATGATGTTTATTGTCTTAAGCTGTTAAATTTGGAAGTAATTTGTTGTGTCACCATTTATCAATATTGAAAAGAAAAGAAGCATGTAGGATTTTTTTGAAACATTTAATATTTTAAGCCTATTGCTGATAGATTAGCATGTTTTCTGCTTTAAATTAAAATTGTATGATGGTATTGAGGCTTGTCATGATGATTCCTGTTTCTAAAAACATAAGGAGCTTTCTTATTTTCTAATACGTCTTTTTTAAAAGTCAGTTAATGTCACCCAAAATCATAAGAAAAATTTCACTCAAATACTTATTGGATGATATAGTATTTTTTAGGAAAAGCATCTGCCACAAAAATGTTTATTTCAAAATGTTGTATTGCTGGCATGGATCACTATTGCAAGTGCTCTGCTCTCCTTTGCAGAGGTTATGTTTTGTACAGTGTAAAGCTAATATCAGCGCTATGCAAATAGTCTATCTGTTGATAGATGTTTTGACTTAAAAGATGTTCTTTGTTTGGGTTGTGCAATGTCAAGAGATTCAGCTGTTACTTAAAAAGATTTAATGTCATGTTAAACATATAATTTCATCAATGAGACTCTTGTTTCCTAATTCCAGAGAATCTTTATTGATCTGGTGGTTTTATTACCAACTCATCAGCAATGCTTCTCTAAGACTAGTTGAGTCTGGGGGATCTCCGCTAGCTGGATATTCTTATTCGGTAATCATTTTGTCCAAGTTTCAGATTACGGTAGAAACTGGAGAAAGGAAAGGGATTGGAATTTGTATTAGTTTGCTAGTGCTGACATAATAAAGTACCTCAGACTGGCTCAAACAACAGAAATTTATTTACTCATGATTCTGGAGACTACAAGTCTTAGTGGAGACTATATGTTGACAGGGTTGGTTTTTTCTGAGATGGCCATCTTCTTCTGTGTTTTCAGGTAGTCTCCCCCCTGGGCATATCTGTGTCTTAATCTCATCTTCTTATAAGAACATGAATCATACTGGATTTGAGCTCACCCTAATTAATATAGAAAAGAAGCATGAGAATGACACGAATCAACTAAATATTGAACCAGGCTGAATTTACAGTATGGTATGTGTAAGACACTGAACCTGGTTGCTCAGCCATAAGGCCAGACCCCAAGGAACCTACAGAACAAAGAAGATTCCTGAAAAGATTACTAATGACTATTTATCCATGCTGTTAAAACTTACCCATGCCTTAAAAGGAAAACAAAGTTGTACCTTGTACAAAAAAATAAACCCAATCATTTATTCCATCCTTTACTCCCTGCAATCAGTGATTTTACATAGAAGCTAAGAAACAGATATAAACTTAATTCAACATATACTCAGGGACCCATTCTCTGACCTTGAGAGGAGACCATACTCTATCTATGGAGTGTTGGCCCTTCTCTAACATACTTTTCTTTGTCTCTAACTCTGGCTAGCTCTTGAATTCTTTCCTGCACAAAGCCAAAGACCTTCTTCTCTTAGTGCAGGGCTTGAGTCCCCACTAAGGGGGATTCGCCCCATCCTGCATCATAATGACTTCATATTACCTCTTCAAAGACTATCTCCAAATGCAGTCACATTTTGAGGTATGGACTTAGGACTTTAACATAATAAATTGGGTGGGGTGAGTGGCATACAATTCAGCCCCTAAGAAAACTGAAATATATTATTTAGATAAATAACTAACAAAGCAAACAAATTAAATCACTGGGACTTTTATGCAGAACTGAAGAAAAGCTATCAGTTATCATTAATGAGGTAGTGAATTGAGATCTATTGCAGACGACAAGGTTAATAGTTGCAGAACAGTTAGTTATTCATGAAGAATCTCTCTGTGGAGCCTGGAGATGGGGTTCACTGGGGGCCATTTTGGAAGTTGGCTACCAGCAAGCAGCAAGAGTGTGTGTGTGTGTGTGTGTGTGTGTGTGTGTGTGTGTATTTTACATCATCATGAAGTTGATAACATAAATTACAATCTTTAAAAGAGGAAGTGTCAAAAATTGCTCCATGGACCATTCAAATTCATCAAGATATTAAAAGATAAAAAACTGTGCTTGAGCCTTTATCTTTCTTGGAATTCTCTTGTTTGTATCAAATGAACATCACAAATGTTTTAAGAAGAATAAATTTAAATTACAGTTAAAAAAAACATCAAAACTATCATAGAATAGGCATATATGCATTAAAGAAATCCAGAATGAAAAAGTAATCAGAGTTGAGTATGGATATAGTAAATGCCACCTTTAAAAAAGTAAATTCACTGCAGCAATGTTTAATTTTATGAAAAATTATTCTAAGACAAGCTAGTAAGTTTGTCACAGGGAAAAATATCAGGTAGTATATTCAGATAAACAGTTCTTCCAAGAAAAATGTGAAAATAAAAATATTATAATTTCTTTTATGAATTTTAGAACATACCAAATGTAACAAAAAACTTCATGATGTGGTATCTTACAGTGAATAGAAATCATCATGCTAATAAAAATTACATTCACTTGTTTGGAGTATTAGTTTATTTAGCATATTTGTTCATATGTTAATTAAGGTAATTTTTTTGTGATGGTAGTATAATTCAAAGCAAACAAAAATATTTTATTACAAGAGAGTTGCTCAAGGGCATTCCCACTGATTTATTTTAAAGGTTTTCAATACTAAAATTCATTGTTATTTAATACTTTAGAGTGGGAGCCATCAAAGTTTTTCAGCTTTTCTAGTCCTATGGTCTATGTCACACAACTACTTAACTCCACCACCCACAAAAATAACCATCAACAATACCTAAACAAATGAACATGGCCATGTTCAATAAAAGCTTAGGTATGAAGACTGAAATTTGAATTTTACATAATTATC
>PVKZ01004573.1:0-77808 GCA_004027375.1 Macroglossus sobrinus | reverse complement strand
AGCTGGAAGCCCTGCAGGCAGTCGCAGCTCTCCGCCTCCTTCCTCACGACGTCCAGCACCGAGTCCACCAGCTCCGCGCCTTCCGTGTAGTGGCCCTTAGCCCAGTTGTTCCCAGCACCACTCTGACCTGAGAAAGAGAAGCCAGGCACTCGTCAGTCACACGTGTAGTCATGGTAACCCCGATCACTGAGCCAAAAAAGCCAAACGGGACAAAGTGACATCCACAGCTCACCCCACAGACAAGACAAACAGACCTCAAACAGCGGAGCAACCTGCCTAGTTAAAAATTAAATTGGGAGTTGAGCTGACAGGGCTTAGCAATAAGCCAGCCCCTCCCACGGGCAGCCCTGCCAACTCCCAAGGACAGATGAGCCTCCGCGACAGTCGGGGAGATTACATCTGCCGCTCGCTCCTTCCCCTTCCCCTCTGGGGGACAGCTGGGCCTTCCTCCCAAAGCTGCTTTAGACGAGGGATTGAGTGACTCCAAGGGGGAGGAGAGAATCCTGCCAGGAACCCCAGCTTCTGCTCCAGGTAGAACGATAGATCAAGACCTTGGCTCTAAGGTTTTGAAGCCCGTGACCTTGGGCACCCCTTGACCTTTGAGACTCGGTACTACCAGACCACTACCCAACCCCGTGTCCACGACTCACCAAAAACGAAGTTGTCTGGCCTGAAGATCTGCCCGAAGGGCCCCGAGCGCACGGAGTCCATGGTGCCAGGCTCCAGGTCCACGAGCACAGCGCGGGGCACGTACTTGCCACCTAAGGGGGGGGCGGGAGGGCGTCAGCGAAAGGGCAGCCGCGGGGCGGATGGAGGGAGGCGGGCAAGGGGCGCGGGGTCTCACCGGTGGCCTCATTGTAGTACACGTTGATCCGCTCCAGCTGCAGATCGCTGTCCCCGTGGTACGTGCCGGTAGGATCGATGCCATGCTCGTCACTGATCACCTCCCAGAACTGCGAGAGACGCGGGCGGGCCGGGGCTGAGTCACGCCGGCGTTGCCTGGAGCCGGCTCCGCCCCGGACGGGCGCGGCCCTCCCCTCCCCCCTGCACCCCCCCCTCCCGCTGCCGGTCCGGTCCCCGGGGGCCCGCGCAGCCGCCCCCGCCTCGGCCCCGCGCGGGGCCGCAATGCGGGGCCGCCACCCGCTCGCCGCCATCTTTCCCTCCCGCCCCGCCCGGCAGGCCAGCCCGCGCAGGGTCCCCGCCACCCCACCGCCTACCTTGGCGCCGATCTGGTTGCCGCACTGGCCGGCCTGCAGGTGCACGATCTCCCTCATGGCGGCGGCGGCGGCGGCGCGGGCGAAGAGACGAGAGCGAGAACCTCGGAGCGGGCGCGCAGACTGCTACAACCGACGCTCCGCCAACGCCTATATACCCACCACGCCCGCCTCCGCCAGCCTCGTATTGGGCAGTCAGAACGAGGCTGGCAAGCGTCCTGGTTTGATTGGCTGAAGCCCCGTCTATCTCGCCACCGCACGCCCGCCTTCCCAACGCCGTCCACTGTTGATTGGTCGTCTCCGGCCGCCGCTTTCCCTATCAAAATCCCTCCGCTCGCGCTGCGGTGCCCCGTTCATTGGGTGTTTCAAATGATTGATTTGTCCTCTCATTGGGTGGCTGTGGAGAGCACGCCGACAGGCTGGTGCTATTGGCTGTGCGGGGCCAGCGTCCTGGTAACCGCCGCAGTGCGCGGGGCGCGCGCGGGATTGGGGCGCGCGCCGTCCGGCGCGGGAGCCCCGGGAAAGGCAGGCGGGGCGGAGGTCCGGCGCGCACGCATGCGGCGTGTCCGCAGCCCCGGTGGGCGAGCGCCTTTTGGGCGGGGGTGCCGCGCAGCGAAACGGGGACGCGGGTGATCTGGGCTACCCTGCGGGGTCTGGGAGCCGAGAAGGGGCGCGGGGCCATTCACTGCGGAGGCAAACAGGGTTCGGTTGCCAGGCCCCGCGAGTGGGTGCAGTAGGGCCCCCCCCCCACAGAGCGGCAGAGGCCTTGGGCTCCCTGCGCCCCTCCTTGGTCCGCACGCCTGGCCCGAAGGCGGTCAGGTGAGGGAGCACGTGGGCCGCTGCGGGGGAGGGGGCCGAGCTGGGGAGGGAAGGGAGGTGGCTGGGGCGGGTCGCTGCCCGGCAGCCATGATCTTGTTGTGGAGACCGCGCTGGCCCCTTGCCGGTCTCCTTGGTACCTCGGCCCCAGCGCACCGAGCTCCGTGGAGACGAGGGTGGCGCCCAGACCTCCCTCGGCGCGGGCGGGCCCCAACCTCCGGGCTCCCGGCCCTGTTACCCGAACCACGATCAACATGCCTGTGCTGCTGACAAATGCCTTTACTGTTTACATTTGGGGAAAAGAAAAACTTATCGAAGGAAAAAAATTACATGTGTGGTTGCATTTTTAATCAATCGCCTTCAAGACAGTACGCTTGCCTTACGTTTTTGTAACGTTTAATAAAGGATAATTCTTAGGTCTGCCCCGGACGGTCTCCTTGGCTGTGGCCGCTCAGCTTCTCTAGATTGTGGTTTTCTCAGTACACTTCTTCCGCTCCTTTGCCCCAACGCGAGGGTGTTGGGGACAGCCGTCCCATGTGCAGTACCAGGGTGTTCTGGCGTACTGCGGTATCCCAGCAGCAGCGGTGTGCATGTGACTGCAACTGTACGTCGCGGGTAAAACTTGGGACAGGCAGCATGCTGGACGCAGGTCAGCCCTTCCATTCCCTGGAGAACAGTCCTGGAGCGTGAGTGACCACGTCAGAGTGCGGGTCAGGTACAGCCGGGACTGGGGGACCAGGCCCCTCCACACAGGGCGGCCAGGACGGTGGGCCTGGCTTCTGTTGACCACAGGCCACGACCCGTGGGGTGCGCTGGCATGGCCGTGGGGTGGCCTGACATCCTGGGTCCTCACAGCGCCCTGCAAAGTAGCTAGCTCAGCTGCCCACGCCCCAGTCAGCCAGGCCCTGGCACTGTAGCAGGGCGGCCATTCGGGGCTTGTAGCAGAACTGTCACAAATCCGGGAGGAACGTAGAAGCCCAGGCTTTCCCAGTTCGTGTGCAAAGCCCGCCCTCCTCACTCCCCCGGACCCACCCTTGTGACCGGTGCCCCCAGGGCTGGCAGTTGAGTATGACATTCCCATTTTATGGGTAACAAAACAGAGGTGGTGTTGCCCGTACAGGTGTGAGCCCCAGAGCACTCCCTGGCACCAGGTTGTCTGCCCTGCCCCTCCCATCGCCCCAGAAGGTGGACACCGGCTGGCAGGGGACAGCTGGACCCTCCTTGTGGTCCTTGGGCCTGAGCCTAAGACCCGTGGCTGCCGCTGCTGCTCATGGCTGGTTGAGGGAGGCCCCGCAGGTCCCTGCCCTCAGCCAAGCGTCTTCCTGCCACACTGTAGAGGCGAGCCCAGTGGGGGCCCGTGGCCTGGTGGGACGCCAGCCGAGAGGCTGCAGGGAAAGGCAGGCCAGGCCGTGAGGTTGCTGGGCGCCTGGCCCTCCAGCCCGGCCCACAGCTGTCGGAGGCGTCCACCAGGATGGCTTTGTTTACCGGTGGCCATGGTCCCAGTGGGAGGGTGTGTTACCTCAAAGCCAGGCAGCAGGCAGACAGTCGCTCGTGGCCTCAAAGGACCTGGCGGTCAGCCTTTGTGGGCGGCCTCAGCCACCCCGGAAGGAGCGGTGCCTCCCGCAGTCTCCCCGGGGAACTAGCCAGGCCCAGCCCCTCCCTCCTCAGGGGCCTTCCGTTAGAGGGACCTTGAGGCTGATGTCACACCTGCAGGTACGTCCTAAGGTCTCAGAAGTGGGGGCACCCAAGCTAGGGAGCATGGGCCTGCTCTACGGGTCTTGTTCCCATGGGGCCCCTCGTGGCTCCCAGAACGGAGCTACTTCCCCTTGGACAAGGTGGATCCAGGCTAAGAGCTTGTTGGGGGACAGGGGACCTAGGGTAAACGGGGAGGCCTAAGGGGATGAGTTCACAGGGGGGTGAGGGACTGAGAGGGCCTGTGGGACATGGAGGGGCCTGGGGGACACAGGGAGGGGGACTGAGTGCCTGGGGGACATGGAGGGGGCGCTAAGGATGCTGGGGACACAAAGTGGAGTAAGGGGATGAGGAGAAACGGGGGGCTAAGAGGACTGGGGGACACGGAGGGTAGAAAAGGACAGGACCATAAGCAGGAATGTCTCGGGGCTGCCCCCCACCTTCCTGACCACGCACACCCCTCCCAGCCCACGGGGCTGCAGCCTGGGCAGGAAGGAGGTGACCACTGCAGCAGCAGACTGAAAAATATGGCACATCGGATCCTCGACGGGGGTCGCCCCTCAGCCCCTCTCAGCGCAGCAGTCCAGGGGGTGGCCTGGGTGTCGGCCGGGGTTGCGGGCAGCCCTGCGCTGGGGCGCAGGAGGCCCAGGCGCTCCCCTAGTGTCTGGTTACCTGCTGGTGGCGGGACAAGCCTTCCTGTGTGGAAACCCAACACTGCCCAGGCCGCGGGGAGGGGCCGGGGGCCCGGGAAACGAGGCTGGCTCAGGGCAGGTGCCACCCCCAGGTGAGGGGGACGGCTGGGCCTCCCGCTCCCTCACATGGCCCGGGGGCTTTTGCCTGCGGCTCAGCCAGGGTGGGTCATACGGGTGGGCTCCAGGTGCAGGCTGTGCCAGGGGTCGCAGGCAGGACCCACTTCCTAGTGGGTCCCTGGGGGCTGAGAGGACTTGGCGGCCCCAAGGCAAGCACAGTCCAGGGTGCCCAAAAGGCACCTGGGGCTCTACCCATGCCCCCCAGCCCTGAGCCCCACCCAGCGTAGAGAAAGGGACGGGCAGAAGGGGACTGGGGCGCCTCCTCGGGGGCTCCCATGTCCCTACTTGGCCCCCTTCTCACCCCACACACACCTGCGAGGCGGGGGGGGGGGGGGGCGGGGTGAAGGGGGGGAGGTACGAATTTGCGTCGCGTCCTGCAGGCCCCCCGCAACAGTGGACAGTAGGGGGGGCTGTCTGCACGCGCGCCGGCCTCCTCGCGCGCACCCTCAGGGGCGGGGCGTGGGAGCCGGCCGCCCCTCTTTCCCACACGCACAAGGAAGGGCCCTGGCGGGGTCCAGCTTCCCCGGACCCCAGCTTCTTGCTCCTTGGTGCCTTCTGTCCCCGGCAGGCAGCCCGGAGAGAGAAACCGGTCCAGCCTGGAGCTGCAGGGTCATGGGTGTGTCCACACCCACGGGGGCGGGCGGCTCCCACGCGCGCTGGCCGCGGTCCCGCTCGTGTCCGCCAGGGGGCAGCAGAAGCGCCGCTCGGCGCCCGGCGCCCCCTCCGAGGTCCCTGTCCCCCCCGCAGTGAAGACCACCCACATCTGGGGCGCAGCCTCCTTTATTTCCAGAGGAGTCGAGCCAGGTGACTCGGAAGTCCACGGGCACCGGGACCTCCCAGGGCGCCAGTGTCAGCGCTGGGCGGGGGGCGCCCGCTACTCACAGGTGCTGGGAGGCCAGCGTCTCGGGGTTCTCGTAGCAGTGGGCCTCCTTGGCAGCAGCCCGAGGGGGGCTGCAGGCCCTGCAGGGGCAGCAGCGGCTCACCAGACGGTCCCAGGGCTCCAGAGAGCGGAGCCAGAGGGGCAGCCAGGCCCAGGACCGCAGGGCGCGGGGCAGCCAGGCCGGCCGGCGCCGCTGCAGGAGGTTCACCAGGATGACCCCGAGCACCAGGGCCACCAGGGGCCCCCCGACGGCAGCCAGCACCGCGTCCCCCGCCAAGGAGAGCCCAAAGGCGGCCAGCGGCAGCAGCAGGAAGCTGAGCAGTAGGTAGGCGACGGCCACCCAGCGGTAGCGGGCGGTCAGGTCCCCAAAGTACTTGGCCAGCGGGATGGGCAGCCGCAGGACGGGCACCACGTACCACAGCACGATGCCAGTCAGGTTGAAGAAGAAGTGGATGAGGGCGACCTGGGGGTGGGGGAGGGCGGGCCGGGGTCAGCCATCTCGGCCCAATGGCACGGGGCCCCCCGGCTCCCCAGGCTGCCTGCCCCTCCTCGCCTGGGCAGAAAGGTGCTAAGTCCACAGCCCGTCTGGGGTCCTGCTCGTTGGCCGGGTGTGGCATGCCCGTCCTGGACTGCCCCCCACTTTGGGGGCAGGGAGCCCAGCCTGGCACCCCGTGTAGTAACTATATCAGGACGACCGTGTGGGTCCAAATCTCGGGGTTGGCTTAGTTTGCCTCATGGAGGTGACCCCACTCCTCACCCCTTAGTGGGCCTGGCCACCCAGCCCTGCTGGCCTGGCTCCTACGGGGAGGAGGTGCTGGGCCTTGTGGAGGGAACGCACCCCCTCAGGGGCTGCCGGCCCCCAGGAGCTGGTGTGGGTGGGTACAGTCCTGGGGGCTTCATGGAGGAGGGTGGGGCCTTGGGAGGGCCTGAGTGGACAGAGACGGGCCAGAGGCAGGAAGGCAGGGGGGAGTTGGGGGCTGGACCCCGCAGGCAGCAGCCCAGCAAGGTGGGGCTTCCGGAAGCTGCACGGGCCAGCACCCAGCAGAGGTGGGCGGTGGAGGAGGGTGCTCAGTGGACCCCTGGGAATAAGCAGGGCCAGGTGGGTTCAGGGCGTGGAGCTGGGGGCCAGCGGGAAGCTTCCTGAAGGCAGAACCGTGACAGGGGCGCGGCGGGGGGAGGGGGAGGACGTGGCACAGGAAGGTGGCATGTCGTCCAGGAGGAACCTGTTGGGTTTAGGTGGCGAGTGGGGGACAGTGGCCTGGAGGTGGTGGAAGGGAGGGGCTCGAGGTACCCCAGAGCCAGGAGGCCTTGAAGGAACGCAGGCAGGAGGAGCACAGCGTGGGGAGCAGAAGAGCAGGGGTCCCTGGGGGAGGGCTCCCCGGGACCACACAGAGGCTGCAGGGAGGAAGGGCGTGGCCGAGGGGTCCCTGGGGTCAAAGGGCAGGACTGCAGTGGGCGGGCAGAGGCCGGCCCCCGGAGGGCCCGGGCTGCGGCCAGCCTCCCGTCTGCAGGGCGGGTTCCGGGGGCCTGGACGGGGAGAGGGTGGGGGGCCATACCTGGATGGCGAAGAGCAGCATACTCGAGGGGCTGGCCAGGGCGGCCAGCAGCGCCGTGGTGGTGGTGCCAACGTTGGAGCCCAATAAGAGGGGGTACGCCCGCTCCAGGCTGATCACCCCGACCCCTGGAGGAGCCGGAGGTCAGCACGGGGCCCCGAGCCGCCGCCCGCGTGGCCGGGGCCCCCCGCCCGCCGTGCTCACCGATCAGCGGCATGATGGCCGCCGTGAAGACGCTGCTGCTCTGCAGCACGAACGTCAGGCCGGCGCCCACCAGGAGGGCCAGGTAGCCGCTGAGCCAGCCGAACGGGAAGGGGAAGTCTGGGGGGGGGCGGCAGCGGGGTCAGCGGGCGCCTGGCCCTGTGCCCGCCGCGCCCTGCCCGCGTCGCGCTCCGCACCTGCGTTGACGGCCGTCCTCACGGCCCGGGCGATGCGGCCTCGCAGCAGGGCGTTGAGCAGCCTGACGATGAGCACCAGGCAGGCGCAGAGCAGGAGCAGGGAGGCTGCCAGCAGGATGAAGCCCACCGCCAGGTCCGTGAGCGCCGTGCCCGCGAACAGGTGCTGGCCTGGTGGCAGCGCAGGGCAGGGCAGGGCAGGGCAGGGTGAGCGGCCGGCCGCCCAGGGACGTGGGGGCCGGGCGGGGGCAGAGGGGGACGGGCCAGGGGGCCTCACAGGGCAGCTTCTCCACGGTGGCTGAGCCGTTGCTGTCGGGGCAGGGACCGAGGGCGGCCGCTCCACAGTCACTGCTGTTCTCTGTGGCCTGGGGAGGCAGGCGGGGCGGGCTCGGGGCGGGCTCGGTCGCAGCACGACCGGGCACTGCAGCAGGATGGGGGGCAGGGGTCGGGGGCGCCTCACCTGCGCCCCCCTGGTGCCACACCACCGCTTGATAAGGCTGCTGTTGGTGCTGCCCGTGGCGCTCTCCGTGATCACGCTGGCATCCAGCTGGGGGACAGAGGGGGCGCGGCCTGTGCTGGAGCCTCAGGGCTCACCTGGAGACCCTCCTGCACTGTCCCCCGCTCCCGGCACGCCCGCCCCGGCCTCCGAGGGCAGCGCCGTCCCGGTCCCCACCTGCACCACGAGGTGCGTGAGCGGCTGTGTCAGCACCTTGAGGACGTCAGGCGCGCGGCCCCCGGGCCGCAGGCTGGTGGCGTTCAGCACCAGGGCGCTGAGCTGCTCCAGCGGGGCCACCGCACACTCCAGCGGCAGCAGGACCAGCACCGAGAGCCAGTTGAACATGCTGTGCACGGCCGAGCCCCCGAAGGCCCTGCAGCCGCGGGCAGCGCATGCGCATGGTGGCTGCTGGCGGCCGCCCCGAGCGCGGCCCCGCCCCCGCCCTCCGCGCCGCCCGCTCACCTCCGGAACTCGTCCCGGTCCCCCGACTGGGCCATGGACACGAGGGTGCTGGTGATGGACGTGCCCACGTTGACGCCCATGATGATGGGCACAGCCGTCCGGACGGTCAGCACTGTCATGGGGGGGACCGCGTCAGCCTCCCATGTCCCACTCCCCACCCCCAACGCCGTCCCTGGAGAGGGGGGACACTCACGATTCGAGGCCACCATGCTGACCACGATGGAGGACGACGTGCTAGAGCTCTGCACGAGGACTGTGACCAGCACCCCGATGACCAGGCCGGCCACCGGGTTGGACAGCACCACGTTGTCCTTGAAGATGTCCCCGGCCACTCTGCCTGCGGCCGGGAGAGCGGTGAACGGCGGCCGCCAACGCCCGGCTGCGGGGCCCGCCCCGGGCCGCCCCTGGCCGCCCCGCCCGGCACTCACTGCCCAGCAGCTGGAAGGCAGAGCCCAGGACGTCCAGGGCACAGATGAAGACGTAGAGGCCGCCCAGCAGCCCACAGAGCTTGAGGGCGCCGCCGGCCGCCCGCTGCGCCTTGCCCGCCGCGCTGAGCTCTGAGGACACAGGGCAGGGCTGTCCTCAGCCAGCCCTGCCCCTGCCCGGCCGGGCCTGCCTCTGCCCCTCGGTCCCCCTCCTCTGTCCCGAGCAGACACCCCTGGAGCCTCCCAGCAGCCCGACGGCCACCGGCGGGGGGAGGGACAGGGTGGCCCTCGTCACCAGACGAGGCAGGCAGCTGAGCTGAGGGACAAGGGTCCCCAGCAGTGGCCTGCATGGGGGGGTTCCATGTTGCCTGTAGGGCGCACCTCCTCCTCGCCCAGACCCTGGGGAGTCGGGCCCCCACTTGGCCGGTTCTCGGCAGCTGCCGACCTACCTTTCCAGGGCTGGCCAGTGTCTTTGAGCTGAGGGAGGGCCCAGGGGTCCGCGTCCCCCTCTTCCAAGGTGGGGGCAGCACCGGACGCCCCTGCAGGGTAAGGGCAGGTGAGGCCGGGGCCCCAGCTCTTCCTGAACACCCTCGGCGGGCACGACGGGGAGGTGACAAACTGGCACGGGCGTTGGGGCGAGGGGCACGAGGGGGGACTCTGGCTCCCCGCCTCCCAGAGCAGTGTGCCAGGACTGGGGGGCCCGGGGGGTGCCCGGTCCAGGGCCCCGGGCTCCCGGTACCTGCATTCCCTCGGCTCCGGTCTGCCAGGCCAACCGCGTCCACAGTGGAGGTGGGGGCCGGGCCACCAGTGCGGGGCGTGGGCATGGCCCTCGGGCACACGCAGACCCGGGCCCGGGCCTGGCTCTGCTGGGGGAATCGGCAGTCAGACACCGCTCCCCGCCCCCCACCTGGCCCTGGGCCCCTCGCCTGACACTGTGGACGCTGTCCCCGCACCCCCGCTGGCCTTGGGGACCTCCCATCCTCCAGCCGCAGGCGGATGGCCGCAGTGACCTCAGATGGCTGTCAGGCGAGCCCAGTCCGGGTTTGGGGGGCAGAGAGGAGGGGGCCTGGCTGCCCAGCTCCCCGGCCGGTCCTGGCTGGAGGGCCCGGTGGGCGGCCCAGGGCGCGGGTGCTGAGGCGCGGGCTGGCAGTGGCTGGGAGCTGGGAGCCGGGGACCTCTTCCATCAGGTGTCATCAAGGCCATTGCAGACGGTCTCAGCTTAGACTTTGGTATTTGACAGGTCTTCATTCGATAAGGGCCCCACCCCCGGGGCGGGGGCAGGGCAAGGGGCTTGCACCCCACCCCACCCCACCCCACCTCAGGCTCCTCGGCCAGCATGCCTGCACCTGCCCCCCCCGCCCCCATCCAGGGCTCTGCCTCAACGCCCTCCCAGACCCCAGGGCCCGCATCCGGGGGGGGTCTCTGTCACCCCCTCTCTCCTGCTTGCCCCCAGGCTGGTTTCTCGCCCTGGGCCTAGAGGTCGCCCAGCCTTGGCCCCGGTGTCCCTGGGCCCCTCCTGGTTCTACACGCTCCTACCTGAGTGGGCAGCGAAGGGGGGACCCGCGGGGGGGGGGAGGCACGGGGCGGGAGCAGCCGCGGGTCAAAGATCCACTAGGCGCCCACATGACCTGCTGTGCACCGAGCCCCATTAATGTTTACCCAGGAGCTGAGGCCCCCAGGGATTCCCATCACAGCCCCAGGCACCTGCCTCGTCCAGGCCCCTCCGTCCCCCCGAGGGCAGGCGTCCCCGGCCCCCGGCCCCCAGCCAGGCTGACGGCACTGCCGGGCCGGGCCTCGGCCCCTCGTGCTGGACTTGCACACGCAGGTGCCTGTGTGACACTAGTGGACACTGCGTGCGACCTCGGCGGGCCGGTGCCCCGACTGGTCAGCCTGGGGCCCTCTGGAAGTCTGGCTGCAGCTCTGCGGGCTTTATCACCCCTGCCCCATCCGGTAGCGGGAAGCCAGCCCTTTGCACTGCTATGGTGGGGAGAGCCCCGGCTCCCGAGGTCGCCCAGGTTAGATCCCGGCAGGTTCAGCCCCGGCGGTGGCCAGCAACGGTCGGTGTGCCAGCGGGGAGACGGTGGGCCCCACCCCCGCGGCACGGTGCTGCCCAGCCCTCGGCCCAGCCTCACCTGGACCAGGAGGCGCCACCCAGCCCATCGCCCTCACAGCCCAGCCCTGATGGGCCCCCTGGCTTGTGGGTGCACTTCGCTAGGCCAGCGCCCCTCCTGCTCCTGGGATGCCTGGAGGAAGAGCTGGGGCGCCCCCCCCCCGACCCCGCCGGGTGTCTGCGGGGGCCTGCTGGCTCTCGCGCCCCGCCTGCTGCCCACCCATCGCTCCCTGCCTCGGGGACTTTGCCCTAGGAAACAGGAGGCTTCTGAGTGTCTTCTCAGCGAATTCTCTTGTCCCTCCTTTCTTGCCCAGGGCGGGTGCAGCCGTCCCTCCCAGGGGCTCCTGAGTGACAGCTCCTTCCGGGGAAGGGGACAGGGATATCGCGGCCTGATTTGGGGGTGTCTGCGCCCCCGAGGGATGTCCCCTGGGAAGCAGAAGGAAGCAGAGGAGCGGGGATGGGCCCGGGGTGGGGCTGGACTTGCCATGCTGTGCCACCTCAGGCAGGCCCCCGCCTTCTCTGGGCCCTCTCCTCGGACGCTTGTCACCGCAGTGCCTGCAGGGGACCCTCCGGGAACAGCATCCGACCCACAGGGGCGTCACTGAGCTGAGTGAAAGAGCTCCACGGGGCTGCCTCTGGGGACAGTCCACAGGGCAGGGGGACCCACTCCAGTTGACCAGGAGCAGCCTCGGCCCGGCCCGGCCCTCGCCCCGGCGACTGGCCACCAGACCCTTTTGGGGAGCCATCTTCTGAGCTGAGTCGGGCCTGGGCTGGGCTGACGGGCGACCCTGACGACAGTGTCCCCGGCCCTGGCCGGACGTGGCAGGAGGTCATCGGCCCCCGGCAGAGTTTGGCAGTGCTGACCTTTGGCTATGGCCCAGGCTGGCCGTGCGGGGCAGCGCCCAGGACGCTCTGCCCCAGCTGCCCTGAGTGGTGGCGCCTCCAGGGCAGGCGTGCAGGTCCCCGCCACCCGAAGAGTCCCAGCAGCCCCAGCTCAGAACTCGGGGCTGCCCGGGGGCGCCCAGCAGGGGTTGCTGCAGGCCCAGCAGCAGCAGCAGCAGGGACTGGCCCCGGGGAAGTGTGGCTGGGGGCCCAAGGGAGCGCCGAGCCCTGCCGGCTGCTGAGTGATGGCGGGGCTGCCTTTGAGGGGCGCGGGGGGCTGGGCGTCCACTCGGGACGGCTCCCGCTCCGCCTTGATGGCCAGGAAGGCGGCCAGGTCGAGGTCCAGCATGGCCGGCCCTCCGCGGGGCGTGGGCGTGCTCTGGCGGCACTGCGGGCAGGGGATCCAGCGCTGCTCGTGGGCGGGCGTGTCCAGCCGCCTCACGCACGCCTGGCAGAAGGTGTGGCCGCAGTAGAGGCGGCGGGGCAGGTGACGGGTGAGGTCGTAGGCCGAGTAGCAGACGATGCAGTCCCCCCTCCGGATCCCGGGGGCCGGCGCCTCCTCGTGCCCGGGGACCACAGCATCCTGGGGGGGCGGGTGGGGGACACGCGGGGAGCTGCGCTGTCCGGTGCGATGCGGGCCTGGCGCCGGGGGCCCACCCGGAGGACGGGACCCAACCCTCTGCCGGTCTGGGTGGTGACCAGTGGGGCCAGCAGAAGCCAGAGTTAGGGCACAGCCGGGGTCCCCGTGGCTACCAGCTGGGCAGCCGCCCTGTCCAGCTGTTTGACCCTCCTGTGCGGGTCGACCCCAGGCCTTCGCCCACCCCATCCAGCCTGAGCCCCAGGCCTCTCCTACCTGCATCCGCTCCTCCGCTGGCTGGCTATGCCCAGCCAGAGGGTGACCAGAGTTGGGGGGGGGCCCCGGGGCGCCCTACGGCTCCTTCCCTGGGGCTCGCGTTACTGGCCGAGCCCGAGTCGGCAGGCAGGCAGGTGGTGGCTGCAGGCGGGCAGGCTCCCCTTTCAGCCACAAAGCGCTTGCAACTGGATCCGCCACACGACCAACATGGCAGGAGATAAGGCGCCCCCACACTCCGCCCTGCCCCCGCCCCTTCGGGCTGAGACCCGGCCCCACACCCCGCCACCAGGCCTGGCTCCGCCACTCCTCACGGCCTGTCCTCCAGCCCCATTCGCCCCGACTCTTCCTCACCCCACCCTCCCTCGTACCCCCACGCCTCACGCTGGAAAAGCTCTGGGTCTTCCCCTGGGCAATCGCTCATTTCCAGCACCACCTCCTCCAGGAAGTCCGCCAGGACCCCCACCGGCCGAGGGCCCCGAGGGAGGGGTCCTGCTCTTTGGTCGCCGTGCGAGGGTTCACATTGCTTTGCCCCATCACCTTCCTCCCCGCCTGGGCTGGGTCTCTTGTGTCCCTGTCATGGGGCAGTGGCCAGCCCCATGAGACCCCAAGGAGGCCCCAAGCGTAGCTGTGGAGAGCCCCGCTCATGCACAGGGGTCACCCAGAGGTTCTCTGAGGGGCACCATGATCAGCACTGGACACTCCCATCATTGCCACCTCCTCCTGGCGCCCTCCTGGCTTCAGTGCCAGGGGCAACTCGGTGCCTGGGACACAGCAAAGTGGGGTGTGTCGAGGGGGCGCTGAGCCTGGTCTGGACCCCCAGGCCCCTCACCACCTGGCTGGGCAGACGCCACAGGCCAGAGAGGCTTCTCTTCATTCCCGCCACCCTGGCAGGCTGAAGCCTCTTGGGCTGGTCCGACAGGTTTCCGTGGCTGGCCTGGGTGGGGTCACGTCTGACGGGGGCTGGCCACGGGGCAGGAACCTGGGACACCTGAGTCACTGCGCAGTCAGGCCCGGCACGTCTGCCCACACCGGAGCCCGCGCCTGCTGTGGCCAGTCTCCGCGGGCCAGGGGAGGACCGGCACCGGGACCTGTCCGTCCTGCGAGTCCAGCTTGGCTTCCTCCTCCCGCCGTGTCTGCCCAGCCCCGGAAACATCCGGGTGCCCAGCGCCGGCCTCACCGCTGACTCCTCGCCGCGGCATCCCGGCCTCACCCGAGGGCTGAGGCAATGCCATGCCTCATGTCGCCGCTCGGCTTCCCGCACGTCCCACCCAGAAGGCATTCCATGTGCGCCACGGGCCACGGGAACGTCCTCCGAGGGGCCTGCTCCGCCCAGGGCCCTTCCCGCCCACCTCCTCCAGGAAGCCCAGGCGCAGGACGCCGGACGAGGGCGAGCAGCACGGCCCGGCGCCACACGGCAGGAGGTCAGGAATGGGACGTTTCACGGGAAGCCAGAAAAATGCCCGTGGAGGCTGGGGGTGGCTCATGCTTGTGAGCAGGTCCCGGTCCGGGCCACCTGGGCTCCCCTCCCAGAAACGTGCTACCGCCAGTCCCACCCGCCGCCACCCCGTCAGCCTGGGCCTCCTCCTCCTGGAAGCCTTTCTTGGGGCTCCACCGGCCCCCTGCACGACCTCCTCTGTCCGGCCCAAGGCCCGACCGTCTCCCAGCCTGACCCCGGGCCTGGCCAGCGTAGGGGACACAGACCCTGAGCAGACCTGAGACCCGCGGGCTAGAGTGTCACGGGGCTTCCCTGCCCCCCTGTCCCGCAGAGGCTGGGACCCCCCCCGAAGGGGCAGCAGTAAAAGAGTCGCCCGAACAAAGCTCGCTCCGTTTTATTGCCTGGCCCCGGGCCTTGAGGAAGGTGGTCCAGGGGGTGCCGGGGGCAGCCATTCCAGCCAGCACCCAGGGCTTATGTTGGGGGGACCCGGGCTGAGCTGTTTGACCTTCTCAGCGGGTAGGTGTCCCCGTCCAGAGCGGGAAGCAGCGGGCGCCCATGACGATGGCTCAGTGGCTGCCCCGAATGTCCAAGCACGGCCACAGCTGCCCGAGCAGAGTCCTGGGGGCCGCTGCGTGGGGCTGAGCTAGGAGACCACGCAGCAGCAGCTGTGGCAGCGGCAGAAGCGAGGGCAGTGGCAGCAGGAGCAGCACGGACAGCAGCAGCAGTGGTGGGCGATGTCGTCACCACGCCCGATGGGCGGCAGGCCGGTGTAGGTCAGTCCCGCCGGGCGCTGTCCACTGCCATAGGGGTTGCCCGGCCTTGACCAGGCCTGCTGGCCTTTGACAGGGGCAGCCCCCTTGGCCCCCTTGGCGCCCTTGGCGCCCTTGGGCCCTGGGCCGTCGTTGGTGGGCTGCAGGAGGCGAGGGGTCTGCAGGGGGCAGGAATCCAAAGGCAGAGGCTGCGACTCACAGGAGGAGGGAGCCATCTCCAGCTGCTGCCTCAGGTCGGGCCGCAGGTGAGCCCGGGGGATGCTGATGTGGGTGTACGGGTTCTTGACGACCATCTCATGGGGGTCCATGGCCGGGCCTGGCAGGGGTGGGCAGAGGGGATAATCCTGGCTCAGGGGAAGGGACTGGCTGCAGCCCAGGACGGTGCCCACCCAGGAAAGCCAGCTGCGTAGACACCGCCGTGCGCCGGGCCTGTGCTAGTGTGCACACGCGTAGGGCCGAGTTGACCGTGAGGGGCAGTGAGGGCCACTGTCCCCCAGCCAGCCCCCCAGGTGTCCTCCCCCTCCACGCGTGGCAGTGCCCTGTGATGGACCTGGGAATGGGGGAGGGAGGCTGGGGACACAGCGGAGCTGGTCCTCGGGGGGAACCCCAGGGCAGGAAGCCCCTTGGCCCAGGACCCACCTGCAGTGGCAATGGCAGCAGTCCTCTCGTCCTCTAGCCCAGGTCCCAGTGCCTGTGACTGGGCACCCGCAGCTGCCTTTTCCCTCCTGGGGAGGGGCGGGGCCGTGGGCGGGACTCGAAAATGGGGTTCCCAAGGTCCCAGGAGGCTCCAGTGCCTGCTGCACGGGGTCCACCCATCCTCGATTCTCTGGTGGGTGGTAGCCATGCCTGGGCTTCAAGCGGCCCTGCCAGCCTGGGTGACTCAGCCTCAGTGCATCCCAGGCACGTCCTGGGCTCTCCAGGGACCTTCTGCTCACCAGCACCGAGGGCAGGAAGGGAGCCTGGGTCCCACCCTCAGGGCCCAGCCTACAGGCGTTCCGGGGACCCCAGCCATCACGTACATGCCTCAGAGCCCCCACTTGCAGGCAGAGGGTGGAGGTCCTCGCTGCGCCCCACTCCGTCTGCCCCACAGACAGACTGAGATGTTTGAGAGCACAAACTGCTCAGAGACTGGCTGTTTTTTGTCAACTGATTATAAATGATTTACGCACTTTGATAAAACTTATCTTACAATTGGCGACACGTGCTCCATATGCAAGTGAGGTTTCTAGCTCGCTTCTGACACCAGTTTCCCCTCTGGTTGGTGGGTTCGGGGGGCCACTCGTGTCCCCACAGTGTCTCAGTCCTTCGCCCTCGAACCCCCTCCGACCCCCACCTCTGGGCCACATCTGTGAGGTGGCACTTGGCACCTGCCACACAGGGTCGCTGTGCATGGGGTGACAATGGACGTGAACACTTGTGAACACTGGCACTGGTAAGCTCTCCCTGGGGCGACCCGGGGCAGTAGGATGCAGGCAGAACCTGCACCCCTAGTCTTTGGTGCCCAGGGGAACCCCCAGGAAGGGTAGGATCAAATCAGACGTGCCCCAGAGGCCAAGGTGACCGGGGTGGCATGCGTAAGGCCACCGGTCGGACCGGTCCCGACACGAGTTCTACCGACGTGGCACCGGATATGGGGGGAACTGGGCTCGAGGCGCTGAACCTCGAAGGCCGACAACGAGGGCCCAGTGCGCAGGCGCCGGGAATCCCGCCCACTGTTCCTGCAGACTCCGCCCCTCGCGGCGAGGAGCTGACTTGCGCATGCGCGAAACAGGCTTGTGGCGGACTGTGGGAACTTTATTCCCCAGAAGCCTCCGCGCTCGCGGGTTAGCCTAAAGATCCGGCTCGGGGTCCGCTGGCCTCGGACGGTCCAGAACCCGGCTTGGGCCGCCCCAGCTCCGAACCGCGGGGCTCGCAAGGCGCGGACCTGGGCGGGCTGGAGGCAGAGGGCTTGCACGGGGCGGAGCCTCGTCCCTAGGGGCGGGGGCTCGGGCAAGGGGCGGGGCCTGGCGGCCAGTGCCCCCTTACGCGCGCGCCCCGCGTGGCCGTGGGGGTGATGAGCGGAGCCCTGGCCGAGGCTGGGTCCTCAGATGTGCACTGGCCCGGGCCGCCCCTGTTGCTTTCCCCTTCATGCCAGGGCCCCATAAGCCCCCCACTGCCCCTCCCTCCAGGAATCTGCTCTCCCTGAATGGTGGAGGAAACTGAGGCCCAGACTCTAGCCCGAGGGCACCCAGAGCAGCAGTCAGGCCCACAGGCCAGGAACGCTTCTCCAGCCCGTTCTGCCCACGTGGGCTCCCTGACCAGGAACACCGACTTTCTGGGCCCTGTCGCCTGCAGGCCCCGGGCCTGGGGCTGTAGGCGCAGGCTAGGTTATACGGAAGAGACCGGTCTGGGACTGTGCAGGGTCAGACTCAGGGCCCAGAGCGAGTCCCAGGAGTGCGAGCATGCTACTTGGTGGCCGTGTTAGGTCAGGGAATGGCGATCTGGAGACTCCCACAGCGCTGGTCCCGTGCCCTGTAGTTGCCGCCATGTCCCGTGTCCTCCCTGTCACCTGAAGATTCCCCGTAGGCAGAGGGTGTGTCCCAGGGAGGAGGACGGCCCAGCCTGAGGAGGAAGCAGAAAGGAATGAGGCCTCTCGCTGGGTGGGGTCAGGTTAGCACCCAGCCATGTGAGGGCAGGACACATGTTGACCTGATGGGGTGCCGGAAAGGGCCACCCCACCCTGGGCAGGCGGGTGTCCTCGGTAGGCTGCCCCACCGTGTCCTTCCCAGCTGTCCGTTTGACCTTCCACATGCCCCTCACCCCACCCGGTCGTCCAGCTTCCCTGTCCTTGGAGGCTTCTGCCAAGCACTGTCCCCGGTCCACTCCTGGCACCTGCCGGCCCTCCCTGCTCACCCTCATACGGCCACATCACCTTTGAGCTGCCAGCACTGGGCAGAACCTGAGTGCACCCGTGAGCTGGACAACTCCGGAGCCTGCGGGATGAGTGGAAGGACAAGCAGAGACCCCCCACTCTCTGGGAGGACACAAGGCATTGGGGGGGGGCTAGGAACCAGTTTTCCTGGGACCACCCCTTGACTGTGAGGCCTTGGCCATCCAAAAGTAGATTTCCCTCCCAGATTTGAGGGAGGGTCTTGACTAGGACCCCCGGTCGGCCAGGCGGGGACGGAGGGGGTGGGGGACGGGAGGAGGGGCGACGCGGGAGGCCAGACCCCGCGCACGGTCCGCGGGGCGCAGGGCGACCGGCCCTCTGCCGATCGAGGGGCGGCCAAGAGACTGGCCCCGCCCCGCAGACCCCGCGCGGGTCCCCAGACGGGGTGGGGGGGGTGGCGCTGCGGGCGCGGGCGGGCGCCGCGCACACTGCGGTCCCCGCGCCTCCGCCGCAGAGCGCGCCACGCTTCGCACGCACCTGCCGCCGCCGCGCCGCGCCGAGCCCGCGCCCCGCGTCCCGCGCCCCCAGGAGCCGCCGCGGCCGCGCCATCGCCTCAGGTCGCCGCCAGAGCCGCGGGAGCCGCCGGGCCGAGGCGCGGGCGCCGCATCCGGGCCTGCCTTTGAGACAACCTCTGCGGCGGCGGCGCGCGGCTCGGGGCCGCCAGGCTGGGGCAGGTGAGCGCGGGCGGGGCGGGACGGCGGCGGGTCGCGGCTCGCTGCTCATCTCTACCCGGGCACGGGTCGGGCCCTGGGGACGGGGCCCGGGGAGGGGGCTGGGTCCGAGTCCCGCGAGGGTCGGGGTCAGAGGTCGGGCGCCCGGGGTTTTGTGCGGGGAGCGGGCGAGGGCGGGCGCGAGGGTGGGCCCGGGCGCTGTCCTCACGCTGTCTCTCACCTGCAGCTCGGGCCTGGTGCAGGCCTCTTCCCCGCTCCCGCCGCCGCCGAGCCCGCGGCCCGGGTCCTCCCGCAGTCGGGGCTCAGGCTAGCTGCCTTCCCTGGGCGCCCTGCCCTGGAGCCATGGGGCCCACCTAGCCCCTGCCTGCCCGGATGTCCCAGCCCGGGGACTGCTGACCTCGGCTGCAGGGGGAGCCCCCCCAGCGCCCCCTCGCCAGCGTCAGCAGCCGGAGACCCTGGGTGAGCCCCTGGGCCAGACCTGCAGCCCAGGGCCGCCTCCCACGCCCCCCTGCCCGCGCCTGCCCCCTCCTCCCCCGCCCCTTCCTCCGCCCAGGACAGGACCCGAGAAGCCACTGTGGCCACTGGCAGGGGCCCTGCCCCCCCAGCTCTCACCGGTCACCCCCAAGAACCCTCAGGGTGGCCGGGGTCCCCACCAGGCCTGGCGGGACCAGGATGCTGTCCCCGCTCCTCCCCCCCGGCCTCACCCAACGCCCCCTCCCACCCTAACCCCCGGCCTGACCGGAGACGGCCGGATGCCGGCTGACCCTGGGCCCGAGGCGGGCAGCGGCTGGCCGGGCCTCCTCATGTCCTGCCTGAAGGGCCCCCATGTCATCCTCAAGATGGAGGCCATGAAGATCGTCCACCCCGAAAAGTTCCCCGAGCTGCAGGCGGCCGCCCCCTGCTTCCCACCTGCACCCCGGCCCACCCCAGCTCTGGCCCCCAAGCGCGCCTGGCCCTCAGACACGGAGATCATCGTCAACCAGGCATGTGGGGGGGACATGCCTGCCTTGGAAGGGGCGCCCCGCACCCCGCCCCTGCCACGGAGGCCCCGCAAGGGCAGCGCGGAGCTGGGCTTCCCCCGCGTGGCGCCCGTGGACGAGGTCATCGTGAATCAGTACGTGATGCGGCCTGGCCCGGCGGCCTCCGGGGCCCCCGCCGCGGCGGCGCCGGCCGCAGGGGAGCCCCTGGAGTGCCCCACCTGCGGGCACACATACAACGCCACCCAGCGGCGGCCCCGCGTGCTGTCCTGCCTGCACTCCGTGTGCGAGCAGTGCTTGCAGATCCTCTACGAGTCCTGCCCCAAGTACAAGTTCATCTCCTGCCCCACCTGCCGCCGCGAGACTGTGCTCTTCACGGACTACGGCCTGGCCGCGCTGGCCGTCAACACGTCCATCCTGAGCCGCCTGCCGCCCGAGGCGCTGACCGCCCCGTCTGGTGGCCAGTGGGGGGGTGAGCCCGAGGGCAGCTGCTACCAGACCTTCCGGCAGTACTGTGGGGCCGCGTGCACCTGCCACGTGCGGAACCCGCTGTCTGCCTGCTCCATCATGTAGTGCCCGCCCGCCCCCGCCCGCCGGCCCTCGCGCACCGCTGCTTCGGGGACCTGGCCCTGCCCTGTCCCCTCCGACCCCTCGCTCATCACAGCTTCTGGCCCCCCCACCCGTGTGGCATTGTCGCTGCAACCAACTTTGCCATTAAAACTCTGCCAAAGTTTGCACCTTGTCCCTGGCCTGAAGCCCGCTCCTGTGGCCTGCGCCCAGGCCTGGGCCAGGGTGGGTGCCAAGGACTGCAGCCCAGACAGAGCTGCCAGAGGGAGGCGCAGCACTGCTGGGGGCAGGCTGCTTGGCCCTCCGGCCAGGCTGGGCTGGGCCCGGCCGTGTGCGCGCCTGTGTGTGTGTGCGTGCGCATGCGTGTCAGCACCGCACAAATCTGTGCAGGGCCAGCTGCCTGCGTGCATCGGGCAGGACTGTGGGCAGGTGTGCAGGATGGGCCCAGCTGGGCAGAGGGAAGATGTTTCTTGTGCACCGGCCACCGGATGTGGTGGGGGACAGCTCAGTACATCTGGTTCTTGGCGTCCACCTGACCCTCTGGAGTTGTGTGGGAACGACCTTTGGGCTGGGACAAAGGCTGGCCAGGATCACGGCAGGGTACAAGGACCTGGGAGCCTCCCGTCAGGCACTCAGAGGACCTGGCTTGGAGAGGGGACCTTTGCAGGGGCGGGGCTCAGGAGTGGCCTCACTGGTGAGAAAGGGTCAAGGTGAGGACAATAGTGCGGGAGTGGAAGGGACAGTAGCTGCTGCTGTTTATTGAGAGTCATTTCCTGGACCTGGCACAGGGCTCAGCGGGCTGCCACCAGGCCCTGAGGTGGTGCTGTGACCGTCCTTCAGATAAAGGCCCCAGGCTCAGGGACCAGAGGCTGCAGGCAGCCAGGCGCCTCGCAGCAGTGCTCCACTCCAAGGTCTGGCCGGGCCCTTGAATCCTGTAGCTGGGGGCCATGCCGCACCCCCAGGCGCTCGGGCCGATTGTGGGCGGGGCTTGCACAGCAAGGGCCCCTCCCCTCGGCTTCCCTGGCCTTCAGGGAACTCACGCTGGCCCTTACCTGGGGCTCGGGGCAGCCCCTGCCCAAGGCCCCGCCCTCTCCAGGGAGGCTCCCTTTGCAGTGTGGGAAGTGGCGGGGGAGGCAGTTCAGGTCGACGTGGTGTCTGTCCACTGAGCAGTGCTCACGGCCGGTCACTGACCCTGTCCAGCACCGTCCTTGGGCACCAGTGGTGACTGTCCGGGCAGCAGGCCGGTTTGACGTCTCTGGCTGGGTCAAGGGCTGAACACAGGCCCCAGGTGGCCCTGGGCCCCGTCTCGGGTCTTGATGAAATGCCAGCGCCTGGTCAACCTTGGGCTTTTCAGCTGGGTCTCAGGGCACGACCCGTGGCACCACGACTCCAGGACACGGCCGTCCTGGGCCTCCAGGCCCGGGGGTGCCAAGCGGCAGATGGGACAGGCCCCGCTCAGTGGCCCGAGCGGTCCAGGAGCACGAAGAGCAGCCCCAGCAGCACGAGCGGCGTGAAGGTGAGCAGCAGCCCCAGGAGCTCCAGGCCCAGCAGGCCCAGCAACCCCAGGCGGCGGGCGCAGGGTCCCCGTTCCCGCAGGGCCCAGAGCCGGGTGCCCAGGCAGGGCGGGCAGGGCAGGAAGGGCAGGCAGCCTCGACCGCCCACAGGCCCCGCCAGGAAGCGCAGCTGGTAGTGGTGCTCCAGGGAGGCCCAGGGCCCGGGGCCCCGGCGAGGCGGTACGGGGGGCGTGGACGGCGGGGGGCGCTGGGGCCCATCGGCCAGCAGCAGCTCCTCCTGCAGCCGGCAGATCTCCCACTCGAGCATGGGCGTCTTCTGACGGCACAGCGGGCAGCGCACGCGGCCCAGGTCGGCGCTGGGGGCCATGTCCAGCAGGCGGTGCAGGCAGCCGGAGCACAGGCCGTGGCCGCAGTTCAGCTGGGCCAGGCGGTGCTCGCCGGGCCCGTAGGGCTCCGTGCAGATGGGACACTCCTCCCCCTGCGGGTCCCCCTGCTCCTCCTCCTCCTCATTCTCGCCCCCGGGCCTGGCACAGGGTGGGGCTGCGGCTGTGGCCCCCAGCAGGGGCTCACTTTCCAGGGTCCCGGCACCCTCCGGGGTCCCGAGGGCCTGGCTGTTCAGCCCTTCATCTGCCAGCGCTTGGCGCAGTGGGTCCAGGCGCTCAGGGCCCAGGGAGGCCGGAGGCGGACTGGGCAGCCCAGAGCTGAGGTCAGCAGGGTCATGAGTAGGGGCTGTAGGACAGGCGTCAGGATGGGTGGGCCGGGACCCCAGGGTGGTGATGGGAGTGGGTGGGGGTGTGAAGCTCAGTGCGGCCCCGGGGGCCGGGGCAAGGTCCGGCACTGACCTGGCAGCCACCGCCTCCTCGGGGCTCCTCGCACCCACTGAGAGTGAACTCCCGGGCCCCGGCACCTGGGCCAGCTCGCCGCCGCTCCTGGGCCCACAGGAGCCGTCCCCACCGGATCTAACCAAGGCCGGATGCAGCCACCACCGCCTCCGCCCCGGTGTCAGCGCCCGACCCGGACAGACGGGCTCCGAGCTGAGGCAGTATGGGTAGGCAGCCTGCCCGCTGTCCGGACAAGAATTCCCCTCCCAGGGGGCGGAGAGCCGCCCCTCCCTCCCCGCCCTGGCCACGCCCCCTCCTTCCTGGGCCCCAGGCTGCTGCTGCCTGGGCTGGGGCAGGGTTGGCCAGCAGCAGCCAGGCTGGGTGACCCCTACGTCCTTCCTTTCCCGGGTCCTCTCCAGATGGCCCCCCATGCCCGGCCATGGCAGCCAGGGTAGAACCTGTACAAGGTGGGCCAGCAGCCGGCACCCGCCAAGTGAGAATCAGACACTGAGGTGTTGCCTCAAAGGTGGCTGAGCAGTGGCTCACAGCCCCCAGCAGGGGCGGGCTGTCCCGGTTGGTAGAGCTGTGGGCCCACCCACTACGTGAGGCAGAGAAACGGAGCAGGTCAGAAGCAGCCGCCCTGAGCCATAATTTATTGCTGAGGCTTTTGGGAACTGGGCGGGGGCAGTGTGAGCTGGGCTGGGGGCTGCCTCCCGTCGCTTGGGACCTCACTGCCTCCAAGCCTGAGCCCCGTGGGGCCTCAGATGGCACCAGGCCCTTGGTGGCTGACGTGGCACCGAGATGTGGCAGATGGGTCACCCAGGGCAGAAGAGGGGCACTTGGTCCCCCAGACCCCTGCAGTCTTCACTCCTCACCCCGCACCTCGGACTCCTGTGCCCCCTGGAAGCCAGTGTTTGGGGGAGCCTGGATGCCCCCCAGGCTGCCGGTGGCTTCCGGGGTCACTGTCTGTCACTGGGCAGCCCGGGGCACCGCCCTGTCCGGGTCCCAGGTCTGGGCCAGTGGGGAGTGGACAGCTGGAATCCGGGCAGGTGTGTGGTTGGGGCCGGGTATGGGGCCCTGGGTCGACTGTGGAGTGCGGCTGTGCAGCGGAGCTGGCCGCCCTCCCACCTGGATCAGACAGGGCAGGATGGCGACGGTCCCCGGCCGCAGCGCAGGGGCCAGAGCGGCCGCAGCCGGCAGGACGGCTGCTCAGGCCCACGTCTCGGTCTGGAAGCGCAGCGCGCGCTGCAGCCTGGCGAGGTAGGCGTCCGCCTCGGGGCCGGAGAGCCCGCCCTCCTCCCGGAAGATGGCCGTCAGGGCCTCCGTCACCCCTGCCGGCATGTCCTTGGCATTGCTGGACGAACGAACGTGACAGAAGGCTCAGTGCGGCCCGGACCCCGGGGGGCAGGATCCTGCCCCGCCCCGCCCCGCCCGGCGGCCCAGGCTCACCCGGCCAGGTAGAAGCAGGCGCCCCGGCGGTCCAGCAGCTCCCACACCAGCGGCCCGAGCTCCCGGAGCCGGTGCTGCACGTACACCTTCCGCTCCTGCGGGCGGGGGCGGGGTGAGTCTGCGCCCCGGCCCCCTCCCGGGCCGGGTCTTCCCCGCACACCCACCGCACACCCACCTGATCTCGGGAGAAGGCGGTGACGAGCCTCAGGCAGCCCCTCGCCTCCAGCTCCCGCCACTCGGCCTCCCAGTAGAAGTCCTGGGCTCGCTGGCGGCAGCCGAAGAACAGGAAGTTCCCTGGGGAGGCACAGGGTGGACCCGGGCCTGGGCTCGCGGGCAAGGCCCAGGCTGGCCGGCCCCGGCCCCGGCCCCACCCCGGACCCCGCTGGCTCACCAGTCCGACCCTGGGCCACTCGCTCCTGCACGGCGGCTCGGAAGGGCGCCACGCCAGTGCCGGGTCCCACCATTATCACGGGTGTGTCCGGCGTCTGTGGGAAGGTCAGGCCACCAGGCCGCACCCACAAGGGCACCTGGACGGGTCCTGTTGCAGGAGGGAGGCGGCATGAAGAGGCCTGGAGGACCAGGGTCCTAGCCCATGACTGGCCATAGCACACACGGAAGGTGGAGGGGCCTCGGCCCCACCCCCACGCCCCGCTCCAGAGCAGCGGTCACCTTGCTCAGGGTCCAGGGACGCCAGCCAGGAGGAGCAGAGGCCGCGGCGCGGCTCCTTGAGGCGCGTCTGGTACTGCACCACGGCCACGAGGATCTGCAGCCTCCAGGGGCAAGCCTGGGGGCGGGGAAGGTGGGTGCCCTGCTCAGCCCCGCCCCACGGGGCCTCCCAGGCCCCGCCCACTCCACGGGGGGGGGCAGTCCCAGGTGCGCTGCGCCCCCGGCCCGGCCCCAGCGGACCCTCACCAGCAGCGAGGAGGCGATGGAGAAGGCCCGGGGCCGGATCTGGGGGATGAGGTCCAGCAGGTAGTCCGGGGGGACGGCTGCCGCCGTGTGCGGGAAGTCACACAGCACCTGCGGCGGGACGGCGTCAGGAGGGCTGCGGCGAGCCCGGCGGCAGTGGCCCCGGCCCCGCCCGCCGCCCAGCCCCCGCGCCCCGCGCCCCCCGCGCACCTCCAGCGCGGTCCTGCGCGGCCGGCTGCAGTACTCGCTCAGCGCCTCCTGGCCCGCGGCGGAGCTCAGCTCCAGCAGCTTGTCCCGCTCCAGCTCGTGCGGGGACAGGCAGGCCAGGAGCTCGAAGAAGGAGCGTCGAGGCACGCTGGCGATGTCCAGGTACCGGGACACGAGGTGGCGCACAGAGCAGGGCTGCGGTAGCCGCTCGGGGCAGGACACGTCTGCAGCGAGGAGTGGGGCACGTGGGAGGGCCGGGCGGCTGGAGGATCCCGGGGGGCGAGGGGCGGGGAGCAGGGGCAGCAGCCGGGGACCCGCAGCTCACCTGGCTCCCGCGGCCGCAGCGTGAAGCACTGGTCCGGGTCCAGGCCCAGCGCCTGGCAGAACCGCTGGACGTGGCCGGCCGCGTTCTGGGGCAGGATCAGCACCACGTCGCCGGCCGCAAAGCTATGTGGGAAAGTGCGGAGGATTTGGGAGGGGCTGGGGGCGGGGTGGGGGGCCTGCCGTGGAAGGGAGCGCGTGTCTGAGACCGGGTGTCCTTGGGCTGAGAGGTCTCCCTGCCCCTGCCAAGCGCTGCTCCTGCTTGGTGAGAGGACCTCTGAAGCTGGGCCTGTGGCCGCGCCCCCTGCGGGTCCCCAGGGTGCACCCGCCCCTGCTGTGTCGCAGGCCCTCACTTCATCCCGGAGCCTGTGATGTCAAACTCGATGAGACGGACGTCCTGGAAGTGTGAGGGCCCGGTGACCCTCCGGTTGGTGACCATGCGAGCCAGGAAGGGCTGCAGCTCTGAAGGGGGGCCCTGAGGCTCTGTCCTGGCCCCACGCCACTCCCCAGAGCCTGTCTCGGGGGCCTCCTGGAGGAACTGCAGGGCGAACTTGGAAGGCAGGCTGTGGAGAGGGCGCCCCTGTCAGGCCGTCTGCGGGCGGGGAGGCCGAGGGGCCGCCCTGCCCCACCGGGCACTGGGCCGAGGCGCACACTCACGGCACTCCGGGGGGGATCACGCCGAGGCCGACGGGCAGGGGGTGCAGGCCCAGCACCTTCTCCCACAGGCTCCGCAGCCAGGGGTCAATGGCGGCATCAGGCCTGGAGGGAGGGCAGGAGGGCTGGTCTGGGGACCCTGCTCCGGCGGGGGCCCCCCGGGAGGGCGAGCCCGCCACTCACCCCAGCTCATGCTGGTCGTCGCCCAGGCCCACGGGCAGCAGGGCGGCGCCCCCCAGCTGCAGCAGCCGCCGGTACAGCTTCTTGGCCACAAAGTTGAACCTGAGAGCGAGCGAGAGGCTGGGCCCCGGGGCGCGGCTGGGGGTGTGACAGACGGTCCTCCCAGGACATGAGTGAGCGGCACCGGTGGCTCCCACTGGCCCCACCCCTGGGGGTTTCATGCAGAACAGAACCCACGAACAAGGGTCACCCTGTCGCCATTTTCTGTCCTCTTCTCCAAAAGAAATACGGGCTTCCTCCCACCGCATCCGGGCCTGGAGGTGCGGGGACCCTGCGAGCCCCCCGCGGCCTGTGCTGGACGACTGGGGTTCCAGTGTCTCGGGACTTAATGCCACAGGTAGCCCGAGCACGAACCCCTCGGTCCTCCCCTGGGAACCGTCCAAAGCAACACTAACCTTGCTCAGGACACAGACACGTTGTCAAAACGTTGAGGAAAAAGCAGAGGCAGGGGGTGCCAGGGGGTGGTGGCCTTGGGGGTGGCTTCCCGGGGCTGGGGGGGGGGGTCTTTCGTACCCACTGAGAGCTAGGTAAGCCCAGACAGCTCACAAAATGCGTTCTTTATGACAGCGGAGAAAGGGCCGGTTGGGCCCATGTTGGCGTCACACGTGAGCACGTGATGCTGGCCGGCCGCAGACCTCACCTCCTCGCCCCACCCCTTTGAGCCTCAGGCCTCGGACACAGGCCCAGGGCCATGGCCGTAAGCCTGGCGGGAGCCCTGGGGGCTGGGTCGCCTGTCCCTCCACCAGGACCCCTGAGGACAGTCCTCGCTGGCCAGCGGCCCGCCTGCCCCTACTTACTCACTTGGCATAGGACGAGTCCCCCAGGCCCAGGACGGCGAAGTCCATCTGACAGAGGGAGGTCGACGGCAGGTTCTTCCGGAATATGAACTTCCAGAAGTTCTGTGGGCAGAAGCAGCTGAGTTAAGGGCGCTGCTCGCGCGCCAGGACCCGGGCGGGGGCGGGAGGGCTGCGTTATCGAAACAACCATTGTTTAATTCCATCACAATGGCAAGAAAACTCTGAAAAAGAAAGGGGCCCCAGGGCCACCACCATGGTGTCACCCGAGGGCTGTGGGCACTCCACCAGGAAGGATCCAGCTTGCCCTCAGCTCCTCCCAGGCCAAAGGAAGTGCCGGCTCCTACGCGGGTCCCCCCACCGGGGGATGGCTCCTCTTCCCTCCACTCGAGTCCCAGGTCCCCGGGACCCCTCGGTTCTCAGCCCCCTGCCACTGGCTTCGGCTCCATAGCTGCAGCCGCAGCCGCAGCTCTGGCCTATTCTGTCACACCTGGCAGAGCCCGTGTTCTGGTCTCACTTGGCAGAATTCTCTCCCCCCAGGCCCCGAGCCACCATCAGGTTGCTGTGTGCCAGCTGAGGAACCACGGGCCTCCAGATGTGCTTCCAGAACACAGCTCCCCATTACCCGCAGCCCCACCCCACCTCACCTCCCTCCTGCTTCACGTCTCATCCGACAGCGAGGACGCAGGCGCTGCCCAGGCACGGTTCCGCCCGCTGGCCCGGACCGCCCCCTGGCCTTCACTGCACTGGCCACCACTGGGGACCGTGCTGCTGTTTCTGAAGCCTCTAGGCCCCTGCCTCCTGGACGCATCCAGGGACAGGCCAGGCAGAGATCAAGCTGTCACGATGGCGTGTCTGAGCACGCCTCCATTGTCCCCCTCACACTGACCGGGCACTCGTGGGGCACTTAGAATGAAACTGCCTTCCTTAAGAATTCGAGTTGGTCCAGCCGGATGGTGTCCGCTGAGCCAGTGTCTCCGTACGCTCTGCTCTGTCCCTGACAGATGAAACCTTACTGGGGTCTTTCCCCCTGGCTCCCCATGTCACCCCCCACTCCGATCCTGGTCTTCAGTCTTCAGCCACTCCCCCCACGGTCTCTCTCCCACCAGCACTAAACCGGCCCAAGTCTCCCATCTTATGCCTCCTTCTTAACCCCCATCCAATTCACTGCCACAATCCTTTCTTAGTTGTTTAATGTACAGTTTCCTAAAAGATCCTCTCCAGTCCCTCCCTTGTTGATGGCCTGTCATCCAGCCTCTGAAACTGCTCTCCCAAGGTCAACGACAGTCCCTTCGCTGATAAAACCCCCAGACGCCTCTCAGGCCTTATCTTCACTTCTGTGCAGCTTTGAGTGCTCGAGACCTTCCTCCTGATGGGCCCCTCCCTGTCCCTGATCATGGACATGGTGCGTGCCCTTGTCTTGCTGCCAGTGCCACTTTCCTGCCCCGTCACAGCTCGTCCTAGAGGGAGGGAGGAGCTTCCTTTCCCATGGCTCCTATTTCGGCCACTCCAGTACCTGTCCCTACCCAGAATCCTCATCAGAGCTCCGGCCCTTCCGCCCACCTCCACCTGGACGAATTCTAGGCACCTGGCTCCCCCTAGTCTATTTCTGTGTGTGGAACTACCATCCGTCCTGGCACCCGAGCCTGAATCTCTATCTTGATGCCACCTTCCTCCTCATTTTTGATTGCATATTCCATTGATTCTACCTTTTTAATATCTCTGGGATGTGTCTACTTTTATCTCTTGCCTATGCTGTGCATCTCCTGGTACTGATCTTGCTCTTACAGCCTGTCTCCTGAAGACAAGTAATGGTTTTGCTAGAATATGAATGCGATTGTCACTCCACAGGTCCCATGGCCCTTCACTTCAAGGTCGTGTGCCTCACTGTGGCAGCTGGGCTTCTTGGGACCAGGCCTGGTTTCCCGCCTCTTTTTCCCTCCTACCCCAAGGCACTCCTTAGCTCAGCCACCCTAACTGCTTTGCACTTTTCCCAGAAGCTAGGCTGTTTTTCTCCTTTACACAAGCTGTTCCCAGGCTCTCGTTGCTTGGCTAGCCCATACTTAGAGGACTTGGCCTGCACTCCTTCCAGAAAGCAATCCCTGAATCCCCACGTTGGGCTAGATAGCCCTTATCAATGCTTCCATAGCACCTGGAACTTCCCCTGGCATTGTAGCTGCCTGTTATACTTGTTGCTTTTGCTATGTTATTAGTTCTGGAAGGGTACAGAAATGTGGCTACTGGCTTCATAGCTTGATTCTCAGCACTAGGTCATGCTCGGAATAGAATGTGTGCTCAAAAGCTGGTCAAAGAGTTGAAGAATGTTCTGTGAAGGTTGCAGTTTTGAAATGCATGTAGGACCTAAACCAGATTCACATGCAGCCATGGAAAAATACGAAAGGTTAAAATGCTGGCCTGTTAAAGAATTTATTAGGGAGGACAAGGATAGCCCCCAGCTCCACCCAAATCCAATGGCTACCGTGGAGATGTGGGTGGGAGGGGAGGGCGCAAGTATTTATTGTGCTTTTTGGACTCTCCGGGCAATGGAAGTGGGGGGAGGGTCAAGGGCAGGGATCTGAGCTCCTGAGCTCAAAAAGCCCCTTCAGGTCGGCCTTACCTTCATGTTGTCAGGGGGGTCTCCTTGGCCTGTGGTTGCACAAACAAATATCACCAGGGGCTCATTAATCAGATTCACCTCAACAAAAAGACACACGTGTAAGACCTCAAGCTGTAATGAGCAGGCGTCCTCCCCACAGCCTGGCCCCTCGCCTTCGCTCAGGGTGACAGGGGAGAGGGACAAAGCGGGCACCCGCGAGCGGCTGGCCTGCCTTCTCTCTTGCCCTCTCCACCGCATGCTAAGGGGAGCGGCTGTTCCCAACTTTCCCGTCCCCTACATCCGCCGTCATGGAAGGGCCCGTTCGCAGACATGACGCGGCGCCCCGGCGGCTCAGTCTCTCCGCCGAGGTCAGGGAGCCCTCACCACGGGGTAGGAATCCAGGGCCTGCACGCGGCAGCCGAGGCGCCGGCGCCGGGCCTCGCGGCCCAGCCTCTCCGACACATCCTGGGCTGTGCCCGTCTGGCTGCCGAAGAGCACGAGGAGCCGCGGGCTCGGCATCGGGGCGCGAGCTCGCCCGCGGGACCCCTGCACCCAGGTACGCGACCAGCAGGCAGCGCCCACGAACTCGGGAGGCCGGGACCAGCACTCACTTCCGGCTTCCGGCGCCGGGCGGAAGTGACGCCCTCGGGCCGCGCCCGGCGGGGCATGGCGTCCGAGCGAGGCGGGCGCTCCCTGGCTGCGGGTGCTGGGTCCCGGGCCGGGGTCGGAGAATCCGCGGGGCGCCGGGGCCGGGGGCCGGGGCAGGCGCGTCCGCTCGCTGCCGCCCGTTCGCCGCGGACATAGGAGGCGCGGCCCGGCGGCTGGGACGCCCGGCCGGGCCCCGGCCCGTGCTGCACCGGCGCGATGCTCTTCTCGCTCCGGGAGCTGGTGCAGTGGCTGGGCTTCGCCACCTTCGAGATCTTCGTGCACCTGCTGGCCCTGCTGGTGTTCTCCGTGCTGCTGGCACTGCGTGTGGACGGCCTGGCGCCCGGCCTCTCCTGGTGGAACGTGTTTGTGCCCTTCTTCGCCGCTGACGGGCTCAGCACTTATTTCACCACCATCGTGTCGGTCCGCCTCTTCCAGGACGGAGAGAAGCGACTGGCCGTGCTCCGGCTCTTCTGGGTCCTCACGGTTCTTAGCCTCAAGTTCGTTTTCGAGATGTTATTGTGCCAGAAGCTGGTGGAGCAGACTCGGGAGCTCTGGTTCGGCCTGATCACGTCTCCGGTCTTCATCCTCCTGCAACTGCTCATGATCCGCGCCTGCCGGGTCAACTAGCCTCGCAGAGGAGCCGGAGAGGGAGCTCTGGGGAGCTAGAATGTTGGACTCCAAGCTGAAGTCCCACTTCCTTCGCACCAGAGAATTCTGGGTCTGAAAGTAATGCCAGATTGTGTCTCTGTACGGGTCGTGTCTGAAACTGTTCTCCCAGCAGGGCTGAAAAGAACAGCCTCGATCCTTAAAATGTGTTTCTTGTTATTTCACGCTTTACATAGCTCATCCTGAATCGAGAACTCTTCTGACAGTTGGAAGCCATATAAGTGAAACACCCCAGTGGGGTCTGAGTGTTTTCATGGATCCTAAGAAATCACCCCTTGCGCAAAGGCTGCAAAGCCAGTCTGGAATTTCCCCCTGGCTCGCATCGCTGACCTAAAAGCTCAGTGTCCCATTCACCCAAACTTCCTTAGAGGTTTAAGCTCTAAAATGTGCACACCCGCTTGTGTCTCCTCCCCTGTGCCGCTGGGGAAAGTATGGTCCTTTCTTCACCTCAGCCCAGGTGACAGGAGTGTGTCGAATAAGCACGATCTGGACTCTATCTGGAGATCTGCCGCCCGAGGAAAGAACTTTGCTTTAAAGGCTCTGCTTGGCTTCCTACCTGCCGCAGATTGCAGTATCGTGACTTTTCCACCACCTTGTGGCCAGCACTGTTCACACACCTGAGACAGAATTAGGCCTCCCTAGGGGACCAGAGAGCAGAACAGGTGCTTGTGATGCTCATAGGCTTTTGAGACCTGCTAGTGTGAAGTCTGAGAATGGTCTCGGCCCACCTTTGTTGGCCTGAGGTCTTTGGTTTGATGCCAGTCAGGTGCCAAATGAGAACATTTGCTGAGATAAAAATAAAATGAGAATGTTTTGCTGAAATGCACAGTGGTTTCCTGACCTGTTGAGAGTGAATGCCCCACCCCCACCCCAACCCCCGGTTCCTGCACGCCGTGTGGTGTAGCAAGTTAGAGCCAAGGTCGTGTTGGGGCTGGAACACTGTGAGCGCTTTGTGGGAGGATGGGGAGGGTGCCCCTCCGAAAAGCCTGCCTTCCTCGCGAACCGCATGAAGACAAATGGGGTAGGCCTGTGTTTTGGACCTACCAAGTAGATTGTGTGACATCAAAGCCTTGGCATCCTGCCAGCGTGTGGTCTTTGTGGCCTTGCTGAGACTGTAGAATAGCGGTCAGCAAGCTGTGGCCTGAGGCCTGTTTTTGTACCCGAACGTTTTTACATTTTTAAAGGGTTGTAAAAACAAAGAAGAATGTGTGACAGAAAGCAAATGTGGCCTGCTGTGTACAGGATGGCTCAGTCCTGACACTGTGGCCTTGGGGAAAGACCATTTTGTATTGGAAGGGGGCTCTCCTGACCACTGTAGAATTGTGCTCAGGAGAGCCCTTTACTTACTGGATGCCAGTTGCATCCCTCACTTGTGACAACCAGAAGTGTCTCCAGACATTGCCAAGTCTCCCGAGAGAAAATAACTATCCCTGGTGAGCACCACTGGGCAAAAATATTTACTGTCTGGTCCTTCTACAAAAGGGATTTGTGGCCCCTTTGCCTAGGATGTACGCTGCATGGTCAGTGAGAAGCTTGAGTTAGAGACTGCTCCGGTTTGTCCCCCAGCTTCAAAAATGTCTCCTACCCAGAAGTGGCATCACTTGTGCCAAAGCCAGATCCAAGTGGAATGTTTGCAGTGGGTTTCTCTTAAAGTTAATTTTAGGTTGTATCTTGTTGGCCCCTTGTTTTATTCTGGTAAGTTCAAAATGAGGTAATCCTGTTGCTGTAGAAGTGATGCGCATAAGAAGGTTTAGCTTCCTTTGGAAAGGTGATTTACCACTATGGCACCCAGAGGCTGAGCAGGGCACCCCAGGTTGAAACCTGCCCCAGGTGCCCTCGGAAACGCCTTCCCTGAAAAACGAGTGGTGTGGGAGGCAGTAGTGTCGTTGCTGAGCAACTGTGGGCGGGTATGGAAATACAGGTGACATCTGTCTGTGTCATTGCTCCCCAAGTTCCCCTTCTCCCCTTGGTTCCAGCAGACTTGATAGAATGTGGTGGGTACTTGGAGTAAGCTTCCTTATGGCACGTGGGCAAGGAAGCTGCGTCCTTAGGGTCTGTGGGCCCCCCCATCAGCCTTGGGATAAGAAAAATTTCACAGTAACTTGGGAGGCAACAAGACTGAATATATCGCCTGGCTTTTGTGTCTTTCTGCTTTGGATAGCTGTGGGCCTGGGAGAGGGAGACCCTTTCTTCTGTCCCTCCTCACAGCTTGCGCCCCCACCCCCATGCTTGGCGGGCCCTGGATGGCAGAGTATGGGGTAGAGCTTCTCCCACCTGTATGAACAACACAGCCATTCCCTAGGGCCATCAAAAGCTAGGGGTTCCCAAAGAAGCCGACTTCTCAGCACTAGTCGGGCTCCAGCATTGGTATCTCTGCTAAGTCCCAAAGGGGACCTAGGACCGCAGGTGGGCAGTCCCCTGGACTGAGAGGCGTGACCCTGGTGTGCAGCCTGCGCACCAACCACGGGAGCGGGTATAGATTTCTGGTCTGGAAACGCCCGTCCTCCACCGCACTCTTAAAGAAGGGAGTAGACGGACGGGAAGGACCTGTCTGGGCCAAGGTCAACCACAACGCAAGGGTTCCTCTCCCGCAACCCTCCAGGACCCGCCCCCACCAGGCTCCTCCCCCCGCGGGTGCTACGAGCCAGGCGCAGAGGCGGAAGTACGGGCCACCAATGAGCAGCGCGAATGTCGAGGGCGTGTCCAAAGGGGCCTTCCCCAATGGAGGACAGCTTCGCCAGCAGGCGCTGTCCAATGAGGCCCTGGGGAAGGCGGGATCAGGAAGAATGCTGTCCAATCAGCTCGGCCGACCGTCCTCCCCTGCCATAGGTGGGGCTGCCCGGGGGAGGGCGGGTCCGAGCCGGCCTCCAATGGGCCGCGGCCGGGGAGGGCGTGGCCGCGGCGGGAAGGCCGGCGGCGGGCGGCGGCCTCAGTTCCGCGGCGCGCGCTGGCTCCGCCGGCCGCTCCGCAGCATGGCGAGTCTGGGGCGGCCCGGCCCGGGGCCCCGCGCCGCGCTGCCGGCCTGGAAGCGGGAGATCCTGGAGCGGAAGCGGGCCAAGCTGGCGGCCCTGGGCGGGGGCGCGGCGCCCGCGGCCGGGGCGGGCGCGGCGGAGCCCGCGGAGCCGGCGGCCGAGCGGCTCGTGCTGGCGGAGAGCCTGGGCCCGCTGCGCGAGAACCCGTTCATGCGGCTCGAGTCCGAGCGGCGGCGCGGGGCGCGGCGCGGCGGGGGCGCGGGCGCGGGCGCGGCGGGGGCGCGGCCGGTGCAGCAGCTGCTGGAACTGTACCGCCGCGTGCCCGGCATCCGCACCATCCGCGCCGACAACATCCTCATCATCGAGTCGGCGCCGGGCTTCCCGCTCGCCAGCCCCGGGCCCGCCGCCGGCCCGGCCGCCCGCATCCGCGCCGCCGAGGTGCGTGTGTACGAGGCGCCGCCGCCGGCCGGCCGCGTCAGCCGCCTGCTGCAGAAGTTCGACCCGCCGGCCGCGCCGCGCCTCCCCGCGACCCCGGAGCGTGGCCGCGCCCCGCCGCCGCCAACGCCGCCCCCCACGCCGGGCCCCGCGGCCCGGCCCCTGAGCGAGCGCTCCGCCAGCTTCGAGCCCGAGCGCCGCGGCGCAGGCCCCGGGGCCCGGCGCAGCGACTTCCTGCAGAAGACGGGCAGCAACTCGTTCACCGTCCACCCTCGGGGCCTGCGCCGCGGTGCGGGCGCTCACCCGTTCCCCAACGGGCCCGCGGCCCCGGAGCCACGGGCCGGCGCTGCCAACGGCACCAAGGGCTCCGCGTCTGAGCCAGGCGAGTGGAAGCCAAAGGTGGAGTCGGGGGAACCTCCCGCCCACCCGCCCCCCAGCCCCGGGACCCCCAGTGCCACTTCACCCGAGCCCCCCGCCCTGCACAGCCCTGCCAGTGCCACTCCGAGCCAGCGCCAGTGGGTCTCCGCGGCCACCAGCGCCAACGACTCCTTCGAAGTCCGGCCAGCCCCCAAGCCAGACTTGGACACGATCCCCGCTGGGGACCTACAGGCCCGCGCCCTGGCCAGCCTCCGCGTGAACTCCCGCAACTCCTTTGTGTTCATCCCCAAGCCCAGGGCTTCCGGGGCCCCTCCCCAAGGGACCTCCCAGCACGGGGAGCATGGAGCCCAGCTGGTGCCTGGAGTGGGCAGTGTGCCTGTCCCTGGGAGGGGCCCCTTGGAGGCGGAGGGGGGTGCCTGCCCCAGGCCAGCCACTGCCCTCCTGGATCGGGCCATTAGGCGGCAGAGGCCATCCTCGCCGCCCCCTTTCCTGCCGGCCGCCACGGAAGCTGAGCTTGCCCAGGGCTTCAGGGTTCCCAGCTTGGCCAAGAATGATGGGGAGCCTGGGAGGCCAGGGCTGCCTGTCACCTTCATCGATGAAGTGGACTCGGAGGACGAAGACCCCCAAGAAGCCAAACTGCCCTGCTCGGGGGCCGCGGCGCCTCCCTGGTACCACCCGTCGGAGCCGCAGCGCCGGGGCAGCAACACCTTCACCGTGGTGCCCAAGAGGAAGCCAGGCGTCCTGCAGGCCGACGGAGAGCCCCGACCACAGGAGGCCGAGGACGTGGGGGCGGGCAGCCTCTCTGAGTCCCCTGATGACCTGGGGGACACCCTGAAGAAGCGCTACCCCACTGTGCACGAGATCGAGGTGATTGGCGGCTACCTGGCCCTGCAGAAATCCTGCCTCACCAAGGCTGGCTCCTCCAGAAAGAAGGTTAGTGCTAGGGCAGGGTCGCCGGCTTGGAGGTGACGGGTCACAGAGCTGTGGGTGTAGCGTGTGCCTTGTTCCCAGGACACCTGGCCTGGGTGGGGCACTGCTCTGGGCTGGGGGCCAGTGCCAGGAGGGGATGAGCTTGGTGGGGGAGTCCCTGGCCTGAGCCCCATAGAGCCCTAATAACGCAGGGGCCGTGGGAACAACTTGTCTACTCTGTACATCCCAAGGCTGGTGGGGACGGGCCGTCCAGCCAGCGCCGTGCCTGGCTGCTGGTCCTCGAGGCTGTCTGGAGCTAGCTGGGCAGGCCTGTGTCACTGCAGGTCCGTCTGGGAGAAAGTCGGGGCCTGGCGCCTCTACCCTGGCCTGGCTGTGAGCGGGGAGCCTGGTGTGGTCTCCTGGAGCGCTGGCCTTTCAGGTCACGGGTGCCAGGACGGAAGTGGGAAGGGGCAGGAGGCCTGTGATTTGGGAGTGGTTGGATCCCTACCTCACTGTCAGCCTAGGGGGACAGCATCGGTAGCCATTCAGAGGGGGCCTCCCAGCTCCCCAGAAGCTCAGCGGGACCTTGTTGTCTGTGAATGAACCTTGAGCTCCTAGTGTGTGCCAGCATTAGTCTGAGTCGGGGGTGAGGTCCTGGCGAAAGATGACCTCCCTTCTGTTGAGGAGGAGGGACCCGGGGCAGAGAGAGACCGAGGCGCAGGGCCGGCGGCCTCCGTCCTGGCGGCTTTGCCCTGACTAGTGGCCTGGAACCCTCCGGGCACAAGAAAAACGTTCCTCAGATTCTTCCTGGTCATTCTGCTCATCCTGTCACCCGTCTGGCCCCGGGGCAAATTCCAGGGACAGCGCCTGGTGACCTTATCAGCAGGCAGGGGGCAGATGACATGGCACGGGGTGGGGGACCTCTCCTCTAGCTGTTGGTGTCTGGGCTCTGCTTTTGAGGCCACCTCTGTCCTCAGCCTTGGTTTCCCTGGGGCGTTGGGTGGGGGCAGCGGCAAGCTTGGCCCGCTGTCAGATCAGGCATGCCACCTCCTCCCTCTGCTCGCTTCCTGTCCGTTTCCTCCTGTGGCTTGGCCTTGGCACAGCTCTCCTCCCAGTGTCATCCTCCCCTCCTCCCTGGGGTGAGGGCTTCTGCGCTCCCTCCTGCCAGCCACTCCCGCGGGGTCAGGCGTCCACACTGCCTCCCGCAGCGCTTCCGGTGGGCCCTGTGCCCTGTGCCTGACCGTGCCTCACCGTCTCTGTGGCCATGGGCCATGACCCTTCCACCCTCGTCCCTGCTCGTCCCCTCCGAGGCACAGTCACCAGTTCCCGTGGCCACCAGCCCCACCCCATACTCACGCTGTCTGCCTTTCCTTCTGCTTTCTGACCTTTGACCCCAGGAAGCGGTCCTTCCCATGCTAGCCTGAGGGCTGAAGGTGACCATAGCTTCCTGCTCTGTGAGGCTGGCGGAGCTCGTGGGTTCTGGAGCCACTGTGCTGACCGGTTGCCCTCCCGCCTGGAGCCTGGGACCCGAGCATCCCGCCCTAGGCTGCGGACAGCTTTGGGGGCCCCTCGTGGCTGGGTTGGGGTGAGAAGGCCAAGGCGGGGCCCGAGGGAGGCAGACCCTGCCCCCACTGGCCTGGCCTCAGTCTCCGTGTCAGCCTGAGGGGGCTGCGGGTCCAGATGGATGCCGCCTGCCGTGGCCAGGTGGCCGGGCGAGGGCCCTGCCAGAGCGGCATGCCCTGCTGGCAGGGACTTCCTGCCTGGGCACGCACCAGCTGCCCTGCCCGGAAAGAGCCGGTCGCGTGCTGTGTGGGACGGAGGTGTGGGGCTGCCCGGCCCTCCAGAACAGCCTGCCAGCCTTGGGCCACTCCTGTTGTCCCTTCTGCCTGTGGCTCCCTGGCACTTCTCCCACTGTGCCCTCGGGCCTCGTGCTCACCCGGACCACTTCCGCCAGCCTGTGGTTGGATCGCCGTCCTGCTCTCCCACGCCCAGCCAGGGACATGGTGGGTTGGAGGGCGGCAGGACCTTGGGGTAGATTACTCATTTTGTCCCCTTCTGGCAGGCTGTCCAGGGCAGCAGAGGGAGGGAGGTGTTGGTGTTTTTCCCGGGGACAGGGTGTGGTAGGTGGGCCCTGCAGGGGGCCTACTGGGGCAGCAGGGGTCAGGGGACCCGGCCTGGGGCTGGCACTCAGTGAAGGGTGGTGTGCCCTTGGAGGGCTACAGCCGGGCCCTGGGTGGTGGGGTGCCCAGCCGCCGGGCGCAGTGGGAGGCCTGCCTGGCGGGCACACGTCCCCACTTAGTTATCACTGTAGAATCACAGATGCTCTATCGCTGCTCCCGTGGTGGCCAAGCCGGCGCTGGCTGCCGCTGGGCGGTGCGGGGCGGCCACTCTCCCTCACCCTGCCCAGCCCCCAGCCTGGCCTGGTGGGCGGGGCTGCCCGGCCACTGTCCACGCCTGCCTCCCGGGGGGTTGGCGCTGTGGGCCTCCCTTTGCGAGGTGCCACCCGGCCAGGCTCCTGCCTGTCTGGTGGCTCTTTCTCCTCCCCTTTGCTCTCCTCACCTCCTTCTTACCTGCTGGTCCTCCGCCCAGCCCGGGCGTGTCACTGTCCCCAACATGCGGGCCATCCACCCTCACCTCACCCTTGGCGTAACTGCCACCCCAACACCCCGCCTCGCTGGTACAGCCTCGCCCTCAGACCCACTGTCCTGCTGCCCTCTGGGGCCTGGGACGCCACCTCCCGCCATGGGGGGCGGGAAGCCGGGTGCCAGGTGCTGCTGTGGCTGCGTCTCGCCTCGTGTGCCCTCTCTGTTCTCCCAGCTCTTCCTGCAGGCCCCCCGGTGGGGGAACTTAGACAGGGGCTGCGTGGGGTGGCGCCAGCTCGGGCAGGGTGGGGGATGGGAGCGAGGGGCCGGGCGCTCCACCCCAGCCAGGGCTGGTTGAGCCGGGTCTGGCCCAGAGTAGGGAACAAAGGGCCTGTGAGAGCCTGGCGGTGGGCCAGGCTGGACCTCCCGGTCGGCTGTGCTCTGTCAGCGGGCAAAGTCCCCAGAGCCAGGTGACTGGGTATGTGCAGAGGCCAGCCCCACGCGCCCCTCCCACCTGCCTGGGGCCCGGAGGCCGGCCCCCCAGCAGCATGAGTCATGGGGTGTCCTGTGACCTACAGACACGCATCCACGAGTGGGGGAAGGGGCTGGTGTGGCAGTGAGGCCCCCACCCCCGCCAGGCCGGGCTGTGCCAGGCTCGGTGCCCGGGTGTGCCCAGCCCCCTTGGCCTCCGCTAGGAGCTGGCCGTGAGGACGAATGAGGGCACACTAATCCGGCCTGGCCCTGGCAGCTGGCCCTCCCACGCCTGCAGTGGTGGGGGATGGGCCTGGAGGGCTCAGGGGCCCCGGGGAAGATGCCACGTTCCCGGGGAGGCTGGGAGCCCCCTGCACTGTGGGGCCTTGAAGCAGGGGCAGGCCCCGGGCTGGCAGCTCTGTCCTCTGTCACGGAGGCCCAGCAGACTCCATCCCCAAGCTGGCAGGGGGGCACCTGTGAGTCTGGTGATCACTCCCACCCCCGCGCTGGGCCCCTCCCTGCCCTTGGCCTCCCGTGGCGAGGGCACCCGGGGTGTCCGCGTGGGACCCCCCCGGGGCAGAGCAGGTGAGGGACAGCAGCAGACATTTCGCTTCTGGTCCTGCCCGACTCAAGTGGTCCACTCCTGACCCTGGCCACGCGCTGGGACCGGGCGGGTGACTCGCCCAGCAGGGTCTGTGCGTGAGGCGTGCTGAGGAGCCGGTGGCCCGGTGGCTGCGGGGGGGGGGGGTGGCGGGGGCGTACCCTCATTTCTGGACACTGGCTCAGCTGGGCCGGGCCTCCTGCTCCGGGCGCCCTGGGTGTCTGTGGGCTGCCAGCCCCGCCCTGCCGTGAGGCCCCTCCATGTCCTGCCCTCCCTGGGCCCACCGTTCTCGGCCTGGGGGCCGCTCCTGCCACCGGCTCCTCCCGGGGGAGGAGGAGGAGGAACTTGAGCTGGCCGCCGGTGTCCTGTGCCCAGGAGTTTAATATTTCGAGCCCCGGCAGGGCTGCCTCCATCTGCTGCCGGCGGGCCCTGCCCCTGTTTGTTACGGAACGCCGGGCTGGGCCCCGGGTGGGCTCTGGGGGCCTGCGGCTTGGCCACGAAGTCCTGGGGCCCGCAGGCGGGGCAGGACGGAGAGGGCCCTGTGGGCAGCCCCGGAGAGAGGAGAGGGTCATTGACCCCCGACTCGGGGCAGCCTCGAGCTAGCTCTGAATCACTGTGAAACGGGGTGACAGCACTCGGTGCTGATTTCCTGGTGTTGGCATGTGACAGCCACCTGGCTTTAGCACCTTGGGGCCCTGGCCTGGGGTGGGCAGGACCGTCCAGGTGCCCAGCAAGCCGGGACGAGAACTTGGCTCTGGAGAAAGGCCGGGAGCAGAGGGTGGGGGCCCCCATGCAGCCTTACGTTTGCTCTTACGTGGAGCCACCAACGGGGAGGGGGTGTGGCTAGCGCTCTGCTCCCCGAGAAGGCGCCTCTGACCCTGCCGGCTGCCTCCGGGCTCCTGGAGCCCCCGAGGGTGCTAGCTGGGGTCTGGTCCCGGGGAGGGGAGGGAAGGGATGGAGGGGGCCTGGGGTGCCAGCCTTTTGACACAGTGGCCCTGGGTTGCTGTGGGCAGCTCTCCTGGGGTCCTTGTGGCCTGGGCCTGCCCCCTGATGAGAGGCAGCCCCCATCTCGTGGCACCTCTGGAGGGCTGGTGGCGTGTTCTGCTCCCCCGCTCAGGCCTGACGGCCGCCTGTGGCCCTTGGTCCCCGGAGGTCTGGTTGGGGGCAGCGTGGGGGGGCGGCAGGGCCCCGGCTGACGCACCCCCTCCCCTAGATGAAGATCTCCTTCAACGACAAGAGCCTGCACACCACCTTCGAGTACCCCTCAGAGAGCTCGCTGGTGCAGGAGGCCGAGGCCGGGGCGGAGGCGGAGGCCCAGGCGGAGGGGGACACGGAGGACGAGGAGGAGGGCCCCGGCCTGAACGGGGCGGCGGAGCAGCCCTTCGTGCTCTTCCTGCCCCGGGCCACCTTCGTGAGCAGCGTGGCGCCCGAGAGCCCTCGGCTGCCCGACGGCCGCTCAGGTGAGTGGGCACACCTGTCTGGGCCGCCTGGGCCGGGGTCTGTGCCCGCACACGCCCACACGCGTGCCCCTTGGCCCGCAGGCCTGTCCAGCTACACTCCAAAGCACTCTGTGGCCTTCAGCAAGTGGCCGGAGCCGACGCTGGAGCCAGCCCCGAGCGAGGTGGAGCCTGCGCAGAAGGAGGTCATGGTGAGTGGGGGTCCGGCCTGGGTGGAGCGGGGTCTCCAATGCCTGCATGAGCCCCCATCGGCCACCTTCCCGCCTTCAGCTCACCCCCGCCAGCCACAAGGACCTCTCGGACTTCCGCAGCGAGCCAGCCCTCTACTTCTGACGGACGGCTGTGCCCGCGTCCGCACCCACCTCCGCCCTGCCAGACGCCGGCCCATAACCTGCCCTCCATGGGGCCTCAACATCAGGGTGCTGTTCGGGCCCTGAGCCCGGGGCACCCGGAGCGCTGTCCCTTGGGGCCGTCTGGGTCTCCCTCTCCAGCTCTGGTTGGGAGGCACCGCTCGTGGAGGGACAGGGTCCTGTTGGATGCCGTCCCCAGCACCTGCTGAGCGTGTCCGGAGTGAAGGACTGGCCCGCAGCCCCTCCCAGCCCCCTGGCTGAGCTCAGCCTGCCCCCTAGTGACGAATGGAAGCCTTTTCTGATGACGGACTCAATAAACAGCACTGGACAAGGCCGCCTCCTAGCGTGGTCCTTACCCTGAGAAGGGGGTGCAGGGCTGGGGTATGTGCAGCAGCGAAGAGCCTACATAGGGGGCGACGGGGGCCCAGCTTGTGCTGGAGTCTGTGCTCACCTGGTGGCCCCGGGTGGCACCTCCACCTCCTAGCTCCCGTGGTCCAGGTTCACTCCCCACGGCCCCAGTTGCCCTCCCAGCCACCCCTCTGCCCAGAGAGGGACCTCCCGTGTCTGGTGCAGCCCCCTCCCACCCAGGGCTGGCCCAGTGGGGGCTGCAGGGGATGTGGGACCGGGCCTGCTCTCTGGGGTCTGGAGCCTGGGAGGGGACAAAGAGCAGAGCAGGAGGGGGCAGAGCCTCAGGCATCTGGTCTCCTGTTCAGCTTGGAAAACTCCGACCCGTGAGAGCCTGCAGGTTCCCTCGGGGGCAGAGCTAGCGGCTGGCAGGGAAACCCAGTGGGTCCTGGGAGGGGATGACGGGTGACGGCATGCAGAGCTGTAGCCAGGGCTGTCCATAGCGTGGACGTGGAGTGTGAGCTCGTCCAGTCTGGAGAGTCGAGGCTGGGGGGGGAGGAGGGACCGCAAGGGGGGGTCTTCCTAGGGCGTAGCCCGGGGTCTCTGGACATACACTCTCAGCCAGTGCATGCTGCCACACACACCCAGGCCACCCAGAAAGCCGGAAGTGGGCACGGGGAGGCCAGCGGGAGCAGGAAGCAGCAGTGCCATCGGGCCGAGCAGAATTTGGAACCACGCAGCTGGGGCATAGCACTGGCTGAGAGACCCAAGCCCAGGAAGGACAGCTCCCTAAGCCAGGCCTTGTGCTGGACACCAGGGGATGGTAAAGAGCAGGACCAGCACGCAGAGCCCCCCAGCAAAGGATGGGCTGTGTGTGCCGGAGTTGGGGGGCCAGAATGCCCCCCAACCGCGCCGAGCCACATGTTCTGGGAACATCTGGCAGCCCGTCTCCCCAGAGAAAACGGCAGCAGGCAGGCCTGGACCTCTACAAAGACAACCTTTATTAACACAGGTCTCCAGGGCTCTGAGGCGAGGGAGGGCCCCCGCCCCTCCCCCACTTGCCTGGCCTGGGCACCTGCTGGCAGAGGGACAACATGAGGGGACTCCCATGATGCTAAGGCTGGAAGCAGGGCCTTCCCACAGCCCAGGAGGTGTGGAGGCTTCAGAGAATCCCAAAGTGGAGCTGACCCAAAGCCCGCCCTCCCTACTGCCCGCGTGAGTGCATGGCTGGGCTCCCCACCTGGTGGGCTGCACCCCGGGGCTTTTCTTGTCATCTGGGGGCAGTGGAGGTTGGCAGCTGTCTCCCGTGGCTCCTGAGACAGTGAGAAAAGACAGCTGCCGCCATGAAGAACAAAGAAGCTTTCGAGACAGATTTGCAGGGGGCCGAGCCGTTGATGGGCGCAACGGAGATAGGCCTCTCCCCACCTGGGGCCTCGTCAGCTGTCCTTGCCGCCACTGCTCTTCTGCTCTGAGGCGGTGGCCTTGGTCAGGTTCCCCGCTTCCCTCTTCAGGACACTGAGCAGAGTCTGTGAGCTCTCCAGGATCTGGGAACAGAAACATAAAATGGGGTCACCGTTCTTCCTGTGGGGATGCACCACAGCCTCAACCCCCTCGCATGCCAAGCCAGGGCCAGGCCATCGGGGCAGCCGAGAAGAAGCCCCCGAGGGGATGGGCGGACAGGGTTGGCAGGGCCTGCTATCCAGCAAGTCTAGCCCAAGCCCCTTGCCGGCACCCTGCAAAGCCAGGTTCGCTGTCCCCTGCTGTCACTCCGCGGCTCACGGTCTAGAACAAGCCACACAGTACTGACTATGGCGTAAAGACCAGGCTCGGGGACACACCAGGCCCCGATGACAGTAGTGTCATCACTCCCTGGTGGGCGTGGCCGTACCACAGTCCTGTCTCTTCTGCCTGGCGGAACTCCAGGCCAGAAACCCCCCCTGCCTCGAGCCTCACCTTGAGGTAGGCGGCCTCTGTCTCCGCGATGGTCCGGTCGAATTCGTTTCGAGAGGCGATCTTGCGGGCCAGGTTCTCGTTGACCCGGGCCAGTTTCTCCGTCAGCTGCCTCACCTCGTTCTGCAGCCGCTGCTTCTCATCCTCTTCCTGCTGGATCTGCCGGCACAGCTCCTCCCGCTTCTGACACAGCTCCTCGATGCCTAGGGTGGGCCGGGAAAGGAAGGGCAGGGCTGTGGGTGCCGGCAGGCTGCGGGGCACCCAGCCACCCACTCTGGATCCCACTGCTTTGCAGGACAGAAAGGTGGTGGAGGGCCCAGGTGCTGGCTGGGCCACCTGCCACTGGAGTCGAGCCAAAGAGCTACATCTCAGGGGATCTCAGGGTTAAAGGCGGACGCGCGGGAAAGCAGCTTGGGCGGGGCCTGGACCCAGCGCGTGCTCAGGCCATCTTTTGCTCACTCCACAGTGGCTGTGCACTCGGAGGTCCGAGTGGTCTCCGCGCCGGCCGGCCGGGCGAGCCACCCCGGCCCCAACAGCACACCAAACGTGGCCGCGCGCGGCGGGCCGGCGGCTACCGCCTGGGCCCCCAAGCCGGCGAGCCCCAGCCCTCCCCGCCGGCCCCGCCGGCCCCGCCGCGCGGCCGCTCACACTTGACCAGCTCGTTGTTGTAGTTCTGCAGCGCGGCGCCCTGCTGGGTCATGGTCGCCGCCCGGGGTCCCAGCCACTCCAACCGCCGCTACCGCCGCGGCGCCTGCGCCTGCGCACTGCCGCTCGCCAGCGCGCCCGGCGATGACGTCACGGCCGCGCGCCTCCCGGGCGCGTCATCGCCGCGCGCCGCGCCGAGCGGCTCTGAGCGCTGACGGGCGCGGATGGCGGCGGAGGCGGCGGCCCCCGGGCCGACGCAGCAGCTGCTGGCGGCATGGAACACCGTGAGCACCGGGCTGGTGCCGCCGACCGCGCTGGGACTGGTGAGGCCTGAGCGCGGTCCCCGCGGCCCGGCGTCCTTCGTTGGGGGCGCGCACCCTCCGGTTCCCACGGCTCCGTGCGTCTCCCGCCTCAGTCCCGCCGCGTTCGCCCCCCGCACCCCCGGCAGGCAGCCCTTCCCCTCGTGTTGTCCCAGCGCCCATGCGCTCCGGGTGAGGAGCAGCGGGGTTCCGCAGCCTCCCGTCCGGTCCGTCCCTTCCCCGCCCGCCTCCCCTGTGCGCCCCGTGCCCTATCCTCACGGCTTTCTGCACCGCAGGCGTCCTCCCGGACCAGCGGGGCCGTCCCGCCGAAGGAGGAGGAGCTGCGGGCGGCGGTGGAGGTGCTGCGGGGCCACGGCCTGCACTCGGTGCTGGAGGAGTGGTTCGTGGAGGTGCTGCAGAGCGACCTGCAGGCCAGCATCTCCCTGGAGTTCTGGAATGCCATCTCCCAGCGCGAGAACTGCGCCGACGAGCCCCAGTGCCTCCTGCTGCTCCTCCACGCCTTCGGCCTGCTGGAGAGCCGCCTGGACCCCTACCTGCGCAGCCTGGAGCTCCTGGAGAAATGGACCCGCCTGGGCTTGCTGATGGGCACTGGCGCCCAGGGGCTGCGGGAGAAGGTGCACACCACGGTGCGCGGTGTGCTGTTCTTCTCCACGCCCAGGGCCTTCCAGGAGATGGTCCAGCGCCTCTATGGCCGCTTCTTGAGAGTCTACATGCAGAGTAAGAGGAAAGGGGAAGGGGGCACGGATCCGGAACTGGAGGGGGACCTGGACAGCAGGTACGCCCGCCGCCGCTACTACCGGCTTCTGCAGAGCCCACTGTGCGCGGGCTGTGGCAGTGACAAGCAGCAGTGCTGGTGCCGCCAAGCGCTAGAGCAGTTCCACCAGCTCAGCCAGGTCCTGTGAGTACTCAGGCCCACGTGGCCATGCCCCTGCTCGTCTTGCGTCCCACCTGCTCCCCCTGGGTCCAGCTGGCCTCTGCGGAGAGCTGGTGAGCTGGCTGCCGGGGTCTCTACCTGTCCTGATAGCCGTGGTCATAACAGAGGGGTTCCCCAGGGTTCTTGTACTCTGAGTTAACACCTTTTGTCCCGGACGCAAGCTCGTCTGTCACTCACGCTAGTCCAGGGTCTCATGCTTTGCCTACACTAAGATCCTTCGTGATTCCGAGTGTCCTGGGCCGTGCAGCATTCAGCTGTGTCTTCTGCAGCCTCCGAGAGGAGTGGTGTTCACCCCAGAATTACAAAGTGTGGGCGTGCTGTTGCTTCTCTCTAGAGCGAGTTGGAGGTTAGGCCAGTGCGCTGGGCAAGCAGACCCCTCTCCGGCTCCTAAGGAGGGGAGGGTTCTGTTGTGTGGTCGTCGTCGGCAGAGCCAGGTCTTCCTGTGCAGGCTCTCCGCCCTCCTCGGCCGCTGCGACAGTGTTGCCGTGTCACGTGCAGTGGCAGCAGTGCACTGTTAGGGAGAGAGTCTTGTAGCTGGACTTAGGGGGCAGTCCTGTTGCCGGCAGGGTCAGGGCGACCTGAACGGCCTCTCCTGGGACAGACGAGGCCCGGGAAGAGGGAGGCGGCGAGCACAGGGCCCCGGGGACCCTGCGTGCTTCGCTGGGGCTGGCTCCCTCCTTCAGCCCAGATGATGGTCGCACAGAAACGTCGTTTTCCGTTTCTTTCCATGTCCCTTTGCCATTGCAGACCAGGGTTTGCATTGAAGGGCAGTCACAGAGTCTTTACCTGTGTGGCCGGGGTGAGGGTACAGCCGTCATTCCAGAGCCGCCTCTAGGAGGTGTGGCTTTGGCTCCTGAGAGCCACACGTGCTGCTCACACGGTGGAGCCCAGTGTCCCAGCCCAGGCAGAGAGCGGGGGAGGCCGGGCAGTGCCTTGCCGTGCTCCATCCTCCCGGTACCTTCCCCTCGAGGCCCCGGGCGCCCTGTGCCTCTATGGGGAGCCGCGGGGGTCTGCGCTGGGCGGGGGCGGGGCGCGCTCCTGAGGCGGCTCTCCCCCAGACACAGGCTCAGTCTGCTGGAGCGAGTCAGCGCCGAGGCCGTGACCACCACCCTGCACCAGGTCACGCGCGAGAGGATGGAGGACCGCTGCCGGGGCGAGTACGAGCGCTCCTTCCTGCGCGAGTTCCACAAGGTGAGGACGGCCCCCTCGCGGCCCGTGTCCCCCGGGGACTGGGGAAGCCGCGTCTGGCAGTCCTGGCACCCCGGCTCTAGAAGAGGCCTGGGTGGGGCAGCGTCTCCGCGGTGGTTCAGGGTGTCTTGCCGCTGGGTGGTGGCCAGTCCCTTAAGGTGACAGCAAGAGATAGTCCTCACGCGCCCAGTGAGGTCTGTGTGGGATCACAGGCTGGAGGCCATGTCAAGGTCTGCTGTGTCACAGTGAGGGGCCTCGGGGCGCCCATGCTATTGGGGTGTGGTCCGGGCTTTGCTCTGGACTCCCCAGGGTCATGGATGAGCTGGGCCCAAGCATGAGGCCGTCCAGCCCACTCACGCTTCCCCGCTGTCCTCCCCGTGTTTGCTGGTGTCTGCTTCCCCAGGGTGTAGACTGGTTGCCGTGGGGGGTTCAGAGCGAGTGCCCTGGAGTGGGTGGGGGCCCGGAGGCCGGGTTGGGGTGTCCGTGCGCCTCCAGGCTGCAGCGTGTCCAGACGTCTGGGGGGGCGTGTGCGTCCATGAGCCCGTGGGGCTCTCCCTCGCAGCAGACTTACGTGCACGTGCTCAGAAACGTTCTCCCTGTCCGAGCTGTCGGCATGAGGACTCGTCACTCCTGCAGTCCCCAGGGCGTGTCTGTCCTTGGGGGTAGTGGGGGGGCGGTGGGGGGCGGGCACAGGCTCTGCACCCTACATTAGGCTTCTGTTGCACGTGGGAGGTTCACTGGGGGCAGCGATGGAGGGCCCGGCACGCCCCTGTGGGCCCATCGTTCTACAGACACTGCTGTGCCTCTGGCCTCCGGAGCAGGTGGCCCTGGGACAGGGCGGTGGCGTGCGGCCCCTCCCCCGCCCAGTTCCGAGTCAGGCCGGGGCTCAGCCCTGCCCCCCACTCCTGTGCTCTCCCGACAGTGGATCGAGAGGGTGGTCGGCTGGCTGGGCAAGGTGTTCCTGCAGGACGGCCCCGCCAGACCCGCGTCCCCCGAGGCCAGCAGCGCGCTGCGCCGCTGGCGCTGCCACGCACAGAGGTTCTTCTACCGCGTGTACGCCAGCCTGCGCATCGAGGAGCTCTTCAGCATCATCCGAGGTGGCTGCCCGCCCGCCTGCCGGGCCGGGCTGTCCCGGGCCGGGCTGTGCTGGGCCCGTCCCCCGGCGTCTGGATCAGCGCGGTGTGGGGGTGCCGGATGGCGCCCCGCCCCCTCAGCGTCGTGGCCCTGCCCTGCACCGGCCCCTGGGGGTGCTGTCTGCCCGCGCTGTAGGGGGGTCGCTGTCTGCCCGCGCTGAAGGGCGGTCGCTGTCTGCCCGCGCTGTAGGGCGGTCGCTGTCTGCCCGCGCTGTAGGGCGATCGCGGGCAGACCCGGGGGCAGGGAAGGCGCTGCCAGCCGCGGGCTCCGCGCGCGCACGCCCCGCTGCGCTCGTGCGAGGACGGCCGTCTCCCTGCAGACTTCCCGGACTCGCGGCCGGCCATCGAGGACCTCAAGTACTGCCTGGAGCGGACCGACCAGAGGCCGCAGCTGCTGGTGTCGCTGAAGGCCGCCCTGGAGACACGGCTCCTGCACCCAGGTCCGGCGGCCACCCCCCGCCCCCTCGGGGCCCAGACCCAGCCCCCCCGCAGATCCTGGCTGGAGCGGGGCGGGGGTTGAGAAGCGTGTTGTGGCCTCGGGGTTTGGGGGTCTCTGCGCCCCCCTCTGTAGGGCATGGGGTGAACAGACGGCCTTGGCCTGGGGGTGGGGTGCTCCCCGGGCGCCTCATGAAGACGCTGGTGGAGGGGAGGCCTTGTTCAGGAGGAGGCCCCGAGTGGGTGGAGGCGGGGAGAGGGAGCAGCTCCCTGCAGGTCGCACTGGTGTCCTGGGGACTGAGGTCACGGGCACCTGAGGACCACCTGGCCAGCACGTGGCCGCCTCCGGGACCCTGTGTCGTCCTGGGCGCTGCCGTCACTGTCGGTCTCCTGTCTCGGCTGTAGGTGTCAACACGTGTGACATTATCACTCTCTACATCTCTGCCATCAAGGCACTGCGTGTGCTGGACCCCTCCATGGTCATCCTGGAGGTGGCCTGTGAGCCCATTCGCCGATACTTGAGGTGCGTGTCACGGGCGGCTCCCTGGCCACTCAGCCACAGGGCTGGTCCCCTAGCTCCCATGCGTCCTGGCGGGACACCAGGGTCGCCCTGTCCCACCTACTAGGCTGAGCGGCCTGGCCCAGGACGGGCAACTCTCTCTTGCTGGTGCTGGCTTCTGTCCCTGCTGTTCAGTGCCACCACACCCGCGCCCCCTCCCTGTCCTAGCACAGTGGCACGCTCGCTCAGCTGGGCCTCCGCTGACCAGGCCCTAGGCCGACAGGGTGGCTAGGACCCTGTGTTCAGCGTTTCCCGCGACAGGAGTGGAGGCTGCACAGTGGCACAGCTGCCCTCCGTCCCTTGGGGGCAGGGGGGGCTGCAGGCTGGGGCTGCAGGGGCCCCTGGAGCTGCGCTGACTTGCACTGGCCTCCCCTCTGTCACCAGCAGCCTGGCCCATTCCGGCTCCGGCCGCTCCCAGGAGGAGGAGGTGGTGGTCAGCTTCTCTCTCTTTTCCTTCTTTGAGGAGAAGCTGCACGTGACCGAGGCACTGGCTCCTGGGGGGGTGGGGGCTGGGGTTGTGAGGTCAGCCGGGCGGGCACTGACACCCACATCGCAGGACTCGGGAGGACACGGTGCGGCAGATCGTGGCCGGGCTGACGGGGGACTCGGACGGGACGGGGGACTTGGCCGTCGAGCTGTCCAAGACAGACCCAGCGAGCCTGGAGACCGGCCAGGACAGCGAGGACGACTCCGGCGAGCCCGAGGACTGGGTCCCCGACCCCGTGGACGCTGACCCAGGTCTGCGCTGCCAGGCTCCCCGGGCTCTGCACCGGAGGGTCCAGCCAGTGGGCTCTCCGGTCTCCCCGTGGCCGCCCCGTGTGCCCTGGGGCTTGAGGGGGTCAGGTCAGAGGTCAGCAGCCCACCCTCCCAGCTCCTGGGCTGCTTCCGCTGGCTAGGGAGGCTGTGGTGTGGTGCGCTGTGTCCCTCCGGGCCTGTAGGCGGCAGCCCGTGTGCCCCCGGCCCACTCGGCACCCAGCCCCAGGCCCCGTGGGCTCAGCGGGTGGCCCAGGCGCCGCCGCCGCCCCCACGAGGTGCCAGTGGCTCTCCTCCCCGCGCCGTGCAGGCAAGTCCAGCTCCAAGCGGCGCTCCTCGGACATCATCAGCCTGCTGGTCAGCATCTACGGCAGCAAGGACCTGTTCATCAACGAGTACCGCTCGCTGCTGGCCGACCGCCTGCTGCACCAGTTCAGCTTCAGCCCCGAGCGGTGAGGCTGGCTCCGGCCGCCCCGCGGGCCCCGGCGCGCGTCTGCCCGGCTGGGTCCCCTCAGGCCCCCCGGGGAGGCCCGGGAACAGGGGGAAGCAGGTCCCCCGACTCCGGGACGGGGCTGGCCCAGGACCCTGACGGCTGGAACGGTGCTTCCTGCCGTCCGCCGGCGGGGACCGCCCACACGGCCTGCGACGCGCTCCTCCCCGCAGGGAGATCCGCAACGTGGAGCTGCTGAAGCTGCGCTTCGGAGAGGCCCCCATGCACTTCTGCGAGGTCATGCTGAAGGTGGGCGCCGCCCGCCCCGCACGCCTCACACGCCCCACACGCCCACCTCGCACGCCCCGCACACGCCCCACACGCCCGCCCCGCACGCCAACCTCGCACACCCCGCACGCCCACCTCGCACGCCCCGCACGCCGCCCCGGCGCCTGACCCGGCCTCCCCGCAGGACATGGCGGACTCCCGCCGCATCAACGCCAACATCCGCGAGGAGGACGAGAAGCGGCCGGCGGACGAGCAGCCGCCGTTCGGGGTCTACGCCGTCATCCTGTCCAGCGAGTTCTGGCCCCCCTTCAAGGACGAGAAGCTGGAGGTCCCCGAGGACATCAGGGAGGCCCTGGAGGTCTACTGCAAGAAGTACGAGAAGCTGAAGGTACTGCCGCCTGGCTGCCACCTGCCTGTCACCTGCGTGCCACCTGCCTGCCACCTACCTGCAGGTCGACGGCCCTGCTCGGGCTGAGCCCAGCGGAGCCCCTCCTGACGTCCTGGGGGTCCCCACACTGGGACGGAGGGTCCACCTACAGTCTGCTCCCCTGGCGCGTGTGTGTGTGTGTCCCTGTGTCACCTGTGCTGCTCTCACGGCCCTGACCCTCTGGGCTTTCTCTTCCGCTGTCCACCCTCTGGCCTCCCAGAACGGGGCCTGGGGCTGGCATTTGCCCCAGGGAGTCAGGCTGCGTCTGCCCTGCGCACGTGCCCAGGAGCTGCCTCCGGGACGTCTGCAGGTTGCCTTGGAGGCGTTTGACCCATGACTCTACCCTACCCCAGCTGACACCCTTGGAAGCTGTTTCCCGTCTGAAGGGTTCTGGGGACCAGGGCTGGTCTGTCTACTGTCTGGTCCCTGGGGCGTGGGGCTGGGCAAGGAGGAGAGGGACAGGAGGGGCAGCCTGGCCGCGTTAGCCTGAGGGCCAAGTCAGGAGCCGGTTCAGGTGGGGGGGTGGAGCCTGGGGTGGGCGGGGCATGATGGCACAGGTGACGGTTTAGGGGAGACTCGGCAGGAAAGAGGAGGGAGTTGGGACACCTGCCACAGGTTTCTGGGGACAGGTAGAGAAGTGGGGCCTGGGTGCTGATGAGTGGGCTGTGGGGCCTGTGAGACCGTGGTGCAGCCCAGCGAGCCCTCGGCCTCAGGGGATGCCGGGCAGCCAAGCTGAGGACGAGTGGAGCAGGTACCCGGGGTGTGGACCCTGAGCCAGGGCGCTGGGACCCTCCGCATGCAGCCCCAGGTGGGGGCGGGTAGAGGCAGGTGCGGCTGGGGCGGGGACCAGGCAAGAGGGGTGGTGGCACCCCCAGGGCTCTGCCTGCGGGGACGAGGGCTGGCATTGGCCAGCCAGTCCTCAGGGGGGCCCCAGAGGCCAGATATGAGCCCTGCGTGGGGCAGCGTGCCGTCTGTGCAGCCCTGCTGGGCTGCTGGCCGCCTCAGTGCCCGCTTCGTTTCTGCCAGTGGGGTTCTGTGCTGCCTCCCCTCAGGAGAGGTGGAGAGGGCAGAAGGACTGAGCAGCGCTCGGCCCAGAGGCCATGTGAGGAGTGCCACAATGGAGGGCTTAAAACCAGCGTTTATTGTCTCAGCTGCAAGTCCAAACTCGAGGCGTCTAGGGCCGTGCGCCCTCGGAGGGCTCCAGGGGAGGGTCGTTCCTGCCTCCTGCAGCCCCTCGTGGCTCCCAGGCCTCCTGGGCTGGTAGGTGCGCCCTTCCAACCTCTGCCTCTGTCGTCACGTGGCTTCCGTGGCTCTGTTTAAACGTCCCTCCTACAAGGACCCCAGCCGTGTTGGATTAGAGCCCACTCCACTCAGTGTGATCTCTTAACTACGCCTAACGACCTGACTTTCTAATACGGTCACGTTCTGAGGTGTTGGGCGTGAGGGTGTAACGTCTCTCGGGAGATCACAGTTCAGCCCATAAGAATCTGCCTTCTGGACCCCCAGAACTCATGTCCTTCCCACATGCAAAACACGTTCAGTCGATTACAACATTCCCAAACGTCTTAACCGTCCCGGCGTCAACCCTGAGTCAAAACCTCCACTAAGCATCAACTCAGAAGTCCCAAATCTAAAAAAAAAAAACAGTTCCAAACCTCAGTATCTAGAACATCGCGTCAGGCGAGGGTGAGCGTGGGTCTGATTCATCCCGGGGCATGAGTCCTTCGGCTGTGAGCCGGTGGAACCAGACCCTAGCTGTCTCATGCTTACATCTCCGGGAGGGGTACCGGGCAGACACCCCCGTCCCAAAAAGGAGCAGTAGGAAGCCCCACCCGATCTCGAGGCCTGAGCAGGACCTCGTCTGGGGCTGCCTTCTCGGCCTGCTTTGGTGGCCGCACAGGCAGGCCAGGGCTCCACGCCAAGGTCCTGTCCTGCCTGTGGACTCCCACTCCCGTGTGGCCGGCCCCCTGCAGCCAGGCCGGCAGTGTGTCCACTAGTAAATTATCAAAAACCCCGTCAGCCTCCATGCATGGCGTCCAGGCCACAGCACAGGCCCTCCCGTCGGCTCCGGACAAGCCATCTCTGCTGGCCCCACATCACCCAGCTCGTCTCTCTGGCTACACTCTTGGCTCTGTCTCCCAAGCACCGAGAAATATCCAAAGCACCCAGTGTTGGGTCTCGGCTTGTCACTTTTTTCATCAACGTTTTCTCTGGCGTCTTCCTGCAAGCAGCAGGAGAAAGGCCGCAGCTCCTGCTCTGCTCGGAAGTCTCAGCCAAACATCCCAGGTCATCATCACTTGTAGGTTCTGCTTGTCGCCTGACAGCACAGCGCATCGGGGCCTCGGCCATCCCATCCCAGGATTGCCTTTCGTCCCCGTCCCTCAGTCCCACAGGCCTCACCAGCGTGGCCTGCACGCTCTGCGTTTCTAGCGCGTCTCTCCGAGGCCATCCCGGCTTCTCTGTGCGTGCGGCTCAGAGGTCCCGACCTCTGTTCTCCACCCAGCTCTGTGGCTGCTCCCGCATTTCAGGGGTCACAGCAGCACCCCTTCCCAGGACCAGTCTGCTTCCTGTGACTGTGTGTCCGAGTGCCACAGACCAGGGTCTTGTCGGCCCTGGATGCCGTCCGCGGGGCCCTGACCCCTCTGCGGGCTGGGGGAGGCCTTCCCACCTCCGGTGTTGGCGTCGGTGGCAGTCCGCCCCGGCGCTGCTCGTGGCTGCGTCCCCGCAGTCCCCGTCCCCATGGGGCTTCCTCCCGTGTCCACCTTCACGGTGTGTCTCCTCCAGGCCGACCTCTTGGCTGGCTCTGCCAGCATGGGCCACTGCAGGTCACACTCGCAGGTTCTGGGTGAAGATGTGCACATCCTCTCCTTGCTGTTAGGGCCTCACTGTCCGGTCGTGGTGGCTGTGGGTGGGAACCGGAGTCCCCCTGTACTCGCCCTGCTGCCGCCCACCCAGGTCAGGGGGCTCTGCCCTCACCCCGTGCCGGGTGGGCGGCCTGTGCTGACCCTCTCCCTCCCCAGGCCATGCGGACCCTCAGCTGGAAGCACACCCTGGGCCTGGTGACCATGGACGTGGAGCTGGCCGACCGCACCCTGTCGGTGGCGGTGACGCCCGTGCAAGCAGTGGTCCTGCTGTACTTCCAGGACCAAGGTGAGCTGGCCAGTCCTGGCCACGCCCCCGGGCTGTGCGGGGCGCTGCGGTGTGCGTGCTGCAGGGCTGGGCGGGACTGGGCCGCCCCTCCTGTCCCCTTCCCCACCCCCCGGGGCCTGGCGGGCTGCTGCGGCAGAGGCCGGCGCAGCCTGGCCCGGTTGGCCCAGTGTCCCTGCTGCCCTCGCAGCCAGCTGGACCCTGGAGGAGCTGAGCAAGGTGGTGAAGATGCCGGTGGCACTGCTGCGGCGCCGCATGTCGGTGTGGCTGCAGCAGGGCGTGCTGCGGGAGGAGCCCGCCGGCACCTTCTCCGTGGTGGAGGAGGAGCGGCCGCAGGACCGCGACAGCATGGTCCTCATCGACAGCGACGACGAGAGCGACTCAGGCATGGCCTCCCAGGCCGACCAGAAGGAGGAGGAGCTGCTGGTGCGCCCGGGGGGGCCGGGGCCTGCGGGGCTGGGGGCGGCCGCCCCGGCGGCCCCACTGACCCTGCCGCCGTCCCCCACCCCAGCTCTTCTGGACGTACATCCAGGCCATGCTGACCAACCTGGAGAGCCTGTCGCTGGAGCGCATCTACAGCATGCTGCGCATGTTCGTGGTGACGGGCCCCGCGCTGGCCGAGATCGACCTGCAGGAGCTGCAGGGTTTCCTGCAGAAGAAGGTGCGCGACCAGCAGCTCATCTACGCCGCCGGCGTCTACCGCCTGCCCCGGAACTGCAGCTGAGGCCGCGGGGACCCCGGCCCCCCGCGCCCCGCCCCATGCCCCGCGCCCCTGCCGGCCCCCTCCACCCTGCCCGCCTCCCAGAGTTCAGAGTAAAACGCATGGTTCTTCGTCCCGGCCCTGCCCGTTGGCTCTGTGGGCCCCTCGTGGTCACGTGGTCCGGGTTCTCCCTCCAGACCAGCCCCTCGTCCGCCTGGCCCCTAGGAGCGGGTGAGGGGAGCAGCGCAGAGGCCAGCCTGGCCCTGAAGGGGGCTCTGGGGCATGGGTGACCCCGAGCCTTGCAGCACAGGCGGAGCGAGCCCCGGGGTGGGGTGTCTCTCCTCTAGCCGCTCGCGGGTCTGCAGTTCTAGCCTACTCCACTGTCCCTCGAAAAGAAGCCTTGGGTCCCCTCCCATGCCCGGCCTGAGGGCCAGCCCAGAGCTGCCGCCAGATGGGGTTCCGTCAGCACGTGAGGTGCACAGCCAGCGAGCACCCCGCTAAGCCAGGGACTTCCTGCGTCCCCAGCAGCGGGCGCTGCCTGGAACACTCCTTCGTGGCAAGAGGTGGGCGCTCGTCCACCTGTCCCTCACGCAGGTTGGGCGGCCACAGTGCTTGGGGCTCACGACAAGGTTTGTTTCAAGCAGGCCACTTACCTCCCCGCACCAGAGGTGTGGCCCGGCGCGCCTGGGGCTCGGGGCGCGCGGCCCCCAGACGGGCCAAGGGGGCCCGGCCTCGCCCGGCACAGCTCCCCGCCTGCCCAGGCTCCAGGCCTCAGAGCTGTGCAGGCGTCAGGCAGGAGCCACCGTAGCCTGGTGGCGCTGTCCCCACAGGCAGCAAAGGCTTGTGGAGGGAGCCCCGCCCACGCCCCACGGCCCGAGGTCCCTGCAGGCCGCCTCCCGGTCAGCCGGCTGGTTCCTGATCTGATCCTGATACGGCTGCTCTCCCCGAGGCTGGGAGGAGGGAGGCGCGCGAGTGAGGCAGCTTTGGAGAGTCAAGGGGTCTGACAAGCTGACAGTCCTGTCCCTTGGCTGCATGGCTGCTGTGGTCACAGGCAGAGGGACGTCCCGCTGTCCTCCAGGCCTTGGTGGGGCCCCAGAGGCTCCGACACTGACACCTGCTATTCCCTCCAGGCTGGGGCGCTGCTTGGCACCAGGCTGGGTGCGGCTGTGCCCTAACCAGGATGCAAACCTGCCCGACTGGCCAGGCGGGATGTGGGCGTCAGCCCCAGGCGCACTTGCTGTGTCTCTTTAGAGTCCGTGGGCGGGTGTGGATGCCCCAGTGCCTTGGGTCACAGCGTCACTCAGCAGAGCCGTGTCAGGGTCTGCCGGCGGGTCCTGTGTCAGGAGTCAGGGGGGTCCCCAGGGATCAGAGGCCAGCTGGGACCCAGCAGTACGCACCCCCAGCCCAGTGGGGTCAGCCATGCGGGGGGACAGCGCAGGAGCACAGGAGGCGGTGGAGGCTAACCGCGTCCCTCCGCCCGCCACCCGCCGCGCCCTCGGGCAGTGTTAGCCTGGTCTGTGGGGGGAGGCTGCACAGCCATGGTCCTCCCCGGGCGGCAGGCGGGGCCTGCGGTGGCAGTGGGCTCGTTAATGACACGTTTCAGCCCAAACCCTGATGATGCCTGCGGCCATTTCTGAGCCACTTCCCCTTGGGGGACAGTGATCTGGGAAGGCCTGTGGCCTGCGGGCAGCGCCTCCACCTGTCCTGGAGATCTGGGGCCCTCCGCACCTGGCATTGCTGGGGTACGGGCAGGACCCCCTGAAAACGGACGGTGTAAGGGTGGCAGGTGCAGATCCATGCCCTGGTCACTCTCAGCCCGTGCTTGTCCCAGTCTTGGAGAGGGGGTGACATTGGTCAGCTGGATTCCAGGCCTCACCCTTATCCTGGGAGAGAAGCTGAGGCCCAGGGCTGCCCACTGTGGGCCTCCAGGGCCCGCCCTGCCCTCCTCCCGTGAAGCGCCGACCCCAAGGCCACGCACCCCCTGCCTCCGATCTGGCCGGGACACTGCGGGGTGCCCCCAGGCCCCTGTGCGCCCTACCTGCCGCACCCCAGGGCGGCCTGCCCGGGGCTCCTTGAGTCCTGATGCCCGAGGGGGAGTGAAGCGCCAGCCGAGGCCCTGCCCCCACCCTCTCTGCCTCACAGCCCTACTGTGAGGTCAGCGGCTTCTGGCAAGTTCCGTCCAGAGGTGTGTGGTGGGGCTGGGGCTGGACATGGCCCCCTGTCCCCAGCCTGACTCCCGCCTGGCCGGCAGCCCCCTTGGCCTGATATGTTTGTCCCTTTTGCTCATCCCTGCCGCAGGTGCCTCCTCCTGCCCCCGAACCCTAACCCCGGCCAGGGCCCCTCCCCGCCCAGCTGGGCCAGGCGCCCCGTGTCCTGGTGGCCACCGGGGTTGGGGGGCCCCGGGGTGATGACGGCCGCCCGGCCGCACGGGCCCTGTTTCTGCAGCTGGAACCTACTGCGAATGCAGCCTCGGCCTGAGCCGCGAGGCGCTCATCGCCCTGCTGGTGGTGCTGGCGGGCATCAGCGCCAGCTGCTTCTTCGCCCTTGTCATTGTGGCCGTCGGCGTCATTCGAACCAAGGGGTGCGTGAGCCCCTGGGGCCCAGGGCGGGTCAGTGAGGGCCGAAGGGCCGTGCTGCTCGCCCTGGGCTCTCGGTCTGGACAGAAGAGGGGCCTCTGCACCCCAGTGGGCGTGTCCCCAAGGGCTTGGGCATGGCGCTCCCAGACGGTGGGCTGGGGAGAGGTGTGAGGGGTGCTTCTGGAGTCCTGTGCCTCTGGGATTCACACCAGCCTTTGTCCCCCCAGTAGAACATGCTCCAGACGCATGGAAAGCAGCAGGTGAGTGACCCTAGGGGGGAGGTCCCCAAGTCCCCCCTGTGCCCCGGCTCCCTGGCCCTGGGAGGTACGGTCCCCCCCACCCCGCCGCAGCCAGCCTGACCACGCCCTTGTCGTGCAGGTTGGTGGGGAGCTTTGGGATCCAGGAAGATCGCATTGATCTGCAGACAATGCACGTGGAGTCCCACCTCGTGGACCCCGACCTAGACGACTCCACCATGTCGCCCCTGGAGAATCAGGGCCTCATGACCATGCCCATGGACATGATGGCTCCTTCCCTGGGCCTAGAGGAGCCGCCCTGCCCTTCCCCCCCTGACTAGGGCTGCAGGCAGCCGGGGGAAGGGACATTAAACAGTATTTGGTGCTTCTGCGCTGTCCCCCTCCCACAGCCCCTGGGCAGCTGCCTCACAGCGTGGGGGAGGGGGCTGTGAGCTCCTGTGTCCTCTTCTTTCTCTCCCGTGGGGGGTGTGCAATGTCCTGCCGGGCACCCGCTGAATCCCATCCAGGGCCAGAGCCACACCCTGGTGTTGCCACTTCCTCTTGCAGTGGCCTTGGCCCAGCAATCTGCCTTTGTCTCTGGCCCGCTCTGTCCCATGCAGCTGGGCCCCTACTCGCCTCGCCCCCACCCTCAGAAATGCCAGGACAGGACCTGCAACTCTGGCCTGACAGGAAGGAGCGGCATTTGACATGAGGGCTGGCGCCGGTGCCCCTTGCCCCACCCACACTGTCCTTGAGGTTCTAGGAGAGTCCTTGGGGGGGAGGGGCAGACTGGACGGACGGGACTGTGCCTCCCTGCACAGCTTGCTTGTTCCTGCCCCCACCGATCGTGCACCATGGGGATGGCCCACCCCTAGATCAGGGGATGGGAGCACTGCACACAGTGCCCTGCGGTCACCTCTCTGAGCCTGGGACTAGCCGAGACCGGGTGAGGAGCAGGCGCACTGGGTCCCACCCCACGCGTTGTGTGTGGGTGGTGTGTGTGGTCCAGCTGCTCGGGCCTCAGTGGGGACTCGGGATGGTGGACTGCTCAAGGGGGCGGGACCCGGAGCTCCAGGACAGGTGGCTGGCAGGACTGGGCGCTGCCTATGCGCCCAGCCCCCGGCCTAGGCGGGACCAGCCGTGGGACAGGAACTGCTGGCGCTCGGGAGGAGGTAACATTTGTGCCAGCGCCGAGAGACAGACAGGGCAGCAGGTCTCCCACGGCGGGCTCCACAGCTGCCCCCATGCTGAGTCTCTCCTTTCGCTCGCGGCCGCCACGGCCGCTGCCGCTGCTGCTGCTGCTGCTGCTGTCGTCGTGGCCAGTCTGGGCTCAAGAGCCCGCCGCGGCCACCCTCACGGACGCCCCGGACTGTCCGGAGGCGTGCGCGTGCGCGCCGGGCGGCCAGGCCAACTGCTCGGGGCGCGCGCTGCCCGCCGTGCCCGCGGGCCTGAGCCGGCGCGTGCGCGCGCTGCGGCTGGACCACAACCGCGTGCGCGCGCTGCCGCCCGGAGCCTTCGTGGGCGCCAGCGCCCTGCTGCGCCTGGACCTGCGCGACAACGGGCTGCGCTGGGTGCACGCACGGGCCTTCTGGGGTCTGGGCGCGCTGCAGCAGCTGGACCTCAGCGCCAACCAGCTGGAGGCGCTGGCGCCCGGCACCTTCGCGTCGCTGCGCGTGCTGCGCTCCCTGTCGCTAGCCGACAACCGGCTGGCGTGCCTGGAGCCCGCGGCGCTGGGCGCGCTGCCGCTGCTGCGCGCGCTCAGCCTGCGGGACAACGAGCTGTCGGCGCTCAAGCCGGGGCTGCTGGCGGCCCTGCCCGCGCTCGACGCGCTGCGCCTGCGCGGCAACCCCTGGGTGTGCGGTTGCGCGCTGCGGCCGCTGTGCGCGTGGCTGCGCCGCCACCCGCGGCCCGCGCCAGGTGAGCCCGCGCGGGGCGGGAGCGGGCCGGGGCCGGGGCCGCCGCCGCCGTCCCGCCGCCGCTTGACGCCGCGCCCGTGTCCCGCAGAGGCCGAGACGCCGCTCTGCGTGTCGCCGGGGCGCCTGACGCTCAGCCCCTTGACCGCCTTTCCCGACAGCGCCTTCAGCCACTGTGGGCTGCCGCTCGCCCCGTGGGACCTGGCCGTGGTCTACGCCATCGGGCCCGTCTGCTTCCTGGCCAGCATGGCCGCCTGCCTGGCGCTGGGCTCCGTGCTCACCGCCTGCCGCGCGCGCCGCCGCCGCCGCGCCGCCGCCCGCCGCCGGCCGCGGAGACCTCTGCACGCCCGCCCGAGCCCGGCCTTGCCTGCGACCCCGGGGCACCCCGCCGCCCAAGTCTGAGCGGGCCGCGGCTGCCCCCACACCTGCCCCTGCTCCCCTGCCCTCCTCCACACTCCCTACAGGCGTCAACAAGTGACACAGACGGAAATTTTCACGACATTCTTTGAGGCATCACCACTGCACACACCGGGTCGAGGGAGCGGTGCGGTGCGCGCCGGGCCCCGGGGGCGGAGGGGCCGCAGGGGAAGGCACACGCTCGGACGTGGGGAGGGCTGGGCCTGTACAAAGTGGCGGGGAGGGCTGAGGACAGTCCCGAGGCAGCGAGTGGGGAAGCCTATCCCGGGCTGCATGCCGGAGGAGGCGGAGAGAAGGTTCATTCCTCTCGAAGTGGGGAGCAGGTCGGAGACAGCGGGGAGCCGCAGCTGGCCCGGGGAGGCGGCCGCCAGCTGGGTGGGGAGTTAGGGTCAGAGAATGGGGTCGAGCAGAGAAGGGGAAGGGTAAAGAGGGGGATGGGGGTCAAGCCGAGGCTGTGCGGAGTGGGCATCGCATCGGGCGCTGCAGCAGGAGGTGACCCAGCCAGCTGGGGCCACAGGCCCCCACCGTGGCTCTTGTGGGGGCCGTGGGAGGATGGGGCTTCAGTCTCTGCTTCCAGCCCCTCTGCCTGGGGCCAGGTCAGCCCCTGACGCCACTGCTCAGAGACCCCGGGCCCTGCCTCTGCCGGAGCGCCCTGCGGCCCTGCCCAGCCACCTCGGCTCTGGCCAGTCCTCAGCCTCTCTGGTCCATGCCTCGGTCCAGCAGGGCGGGAGCTGCCCGCCAGGCAGCGGGGCAGACGGATGGGCGGGCGCGGCCCAGGGTGGGCAGTCTCGGGCAGGTGGGCTTCCCTCAGGCCTTCCCGAGCAGCAGGACCATCAGTGTCCTTGGCCGGGCTAACTGGGCAGGCAGGTGGGCGCCTCCGGGGGGCCTCACACCACGGTGCTGACCGAGGGATCTGAGAGGTTGAGCGGGCCCGTGATATCAGTGGGATGGTACTGCTGCAAAATAGAAATACACAGACAAGCCTCCCGTTAGCCCGGCGCTCGGGGGCACGCGCGGGCCAGGACGGGTGGGCCGGCCGGCCAGCCGCCGGCCAGCGGGCGGGCGGGGGGAGGCCGGGGGGGGCGTCCTCCCCCTGACCCCCATCGTGCTCCGGGACTCTGCGAGGGCCGGGCCGCGGTCCCGTCCGTCCGTGTGTCTGTCTGCGGGGGAGGGGGGCAGAGCAGGGCGGGCGGGGCGTCTCAGCTCTCCCTATGACGGGCACACATCTGCAGCTGGCCCTCCTCCCTCTCAACAGCGCGTCGCGGAAGCACTGTGTCTTTTTGGTTTTGCAAAGCGCCGCGTCCACCCCCGGTGCTCTATAAATAAGAACCAACAATCAATACCCGCTGGCCCCCCCCTGGCCGCCGGGGGACCCCAGCCCGGAGCGCCCAGCGCCACCCTGGCCCGGACCAAACGCAGGACGGGCAGAGGATCTCTCCGCAGCCGGACCGAGCCCACCCCTCCCGGCGGAGCCCTCCACCCAGGCCTCCCTCCGAGCAGGCGACCAGCCCGGCACAGGTGGGAGCTGGGCTGCCCTCCCCCGCCCCGGCCCCCCAGTCACCCCTGCAGGGAAGGGGCCAGTCCCTGGCCGGGGGGGGGGGTGGGCGGGGTGGTCCTTGGTGCCCAAGGAGACTCAGGTGAGGCCCCCCGTGGGAACGTGTACCCGGAAAGACACCGGGAGGGTCTCTGAGCTGTGCGTGGACCAGCTAAGGAGCATGTGTGTCTGCTCTGGGCGGGAGCAGGGGGTAGCAGGACTGTGACGCCCTCGGAAAGTGACCTGCGTGGCTTCTGTGCTGCTCTCTGCGCTGTCTGCGGGGCACCCCCGCTACCAGGACGGCCCCTCCCGCTGCTCTGGGTCCCGGGCTCTGCCCTCCTCTTCCTGCACCCCTGGGGGGCCCTGGCTCAGACTCCGCCCACTTTCCTGGGCTCGGGCAGCCCAGCCTGGGCTCCGGCCCCAAAGACCCTCGCTGCCCATTCGCTGTTCCTGTGCCAAACCCCTCTCGGGAGCCCCTCTTGGGGTTCCCTGGCAGCTTCACCCTGAATTCACATGGCTCTATGCCAAGCCCTGCGCCCTGGGGGCGTACCCCTCTTCGCGTGCACTGGGGCAGGGGTGCAAACCCACTCTCTCCTGCAGGCTCTTGGCCAACTGGCCTCAGGACATGAGGAAGTGTGCTGGCTGCGGGCTATGCTGGCTCTGGGTGCCCCCCACCTGGGACCGGGGTGCCCTTAGCAAGGCTGGGTCCATTTGGGGAGCTTTTGGCCCAAGTGTGCACATGCAGCACAGTGGCAAGGTGCCCAGGGCGGATGGGAGGGCATTCTGGGCCCGGGCAGAAGGACTGGCAATGGCGTGGGCCTGTGGGGCGGGGCTGGGTGCCCCCCTTTCCTGGGCCTCTGGGAGCCTCAGTGCCCCGAGCTCTGTAGGCCATGGCTTTCGGGGCCAACCCCTCCCCTCGTTCTCAGACCCCCCCTAGGGGCTGCTGGCACACCCCCTGCAGGGCCCCTGCTCAGCCTAGGGTGGGCACCACACCCTCCGGTCCCATCCACTCCCCGCCTGCCGGTCCCCTGTGGCTGGGGCCTGTTCCAACTCCAGGCCCCAGCCGTCCACCCGGATGGAGCCGGGACCGGCCCCCAGCCCCGGCCCACACAGAGACCACATGGAGGGCATGCACAGGCATGGCTCTGGTGAGACACGTGAGACAGGTGTCTGGGTGGCGGGGCCGGCAGCCAGACAGATGGACGCATGGGACATCACAGCCACCCCTCCACCTCCGCGGACGTGGCAGGGAGGGAGGGAGGGGCGGCCGGCCCCTCCGGGAGAGGCGGAGAAGCTGACGTAACGGAGAGGTGGTGGGGTGGCCTCCCGGCGCGTGAGGGGCCCGGGGCAGGGCGGCTCTGGGCTCCCGGGGGCCCCGCACATGGCCCCGTGGTGGTGAGGCTGACTGGCTGACCAACGACATGACACAGCTTCAAGATGGCGCATGGCGTCATGGCATGGTGGGGCGGGCAGACTAACGCAGAGACACAGGGGGAGAGAGGACCCAGTGCGGGCCAGCAGGAGAGGGGACCGAGAGAGAGAGAGAGAGAGAGAGAGAGAGAGAGAGAGAGAGAGGCCTGGAGGGGCAGAGAGAGACCTAGTGCGCCGGGCAAAGAGAGATGAGGGCCGAAGACCACAGCGGCCGGAGGTGGGGTGGTGGGATGACGGGGGAGGGCACGCCTGATGCACGGGACACAGACACGGAGGGCGGGGCGAGAGAAGAGTCGGAGACGCGGGACTGGGCGTTCTTCCCCTTACCGTGTCTTTGGAGGACCTACGTCTCTTGAAGCTGGAAGCCAGGGTGGAGGTGATAGCCCTAAATGTGGCTTTCTTTTTAGGGTCGGGCTCTGCTCTACCACTCTTTCTATCCTAAAATGAATATGTATAAGTGATTAGATGGCTAAGCATGGCGGCCACACCTGCCCTCGCCTGCTCCTTGGGGGCTGCTGCCCGGCCTGGCCGGCCACTCAGGCCCTTGCTCCTGCCTGGCTCCCTGTGCTGGACCAGCGGGCGACGGCCAGACACGCACAGGTGGCTTCTGCTGCTGCACGGGCCGGGCCTGCCTTGCTTGTGCTGGGGCTGGGCTGGGGGGCGTCCCGTCTGGCTCTCTTGCTGGGAGGTAGGCGTGCCTGGCTCCCCGGCTCCTGGGTGGCCCTGGCTTACAGGTGTCCCGAGGAGGAGGAGGGGCCCTCCAAGCACTGGAGGGAGTTCCCCCCTCAGGCCCGCCAGCCATTCTGAGGGGGTACACCAAGAGTCAGGAAGGGGCGAAGGGGGCGAAGGCGGGCGCCGAGATGAACCGGAAGGGTCGTCAGAGGCAGCTCCCAGGCCCGGGGGTGCCCTGTGCCCGCCAGTGAGAGCAGCGACCAGGTGCCAACAGCAAGAGTGGGCGGATGAAAGGCGTGGGGCGCCAGCCACCTGTCCGCCCACGGCCCCTCCCTCTCTGCAACGCAGCTCCTGGACGCGGGCTCTGGGGAGGCACCCAGAGAAAGAGAAGAGATGGAGAGAACCGGATCCCGACCGTGGGGCCGGAGCCACGGGCCTGCACAGGCCCCACTGCCCGCCCCGCCCCAGGGGGGGCCGTGGCTGCGTCACGTGCAGCTTGTCCCCGGCTGGCGGCAAATGTCCACGACACGGCCTGGGGCACCGCTTCGGACTGGAGCTCTGCAGCAGAGGACACAGCGGGGCAGCAGGGAAGGGTCCCAGGGGGTGCCGAGGAGGGGTGAGGAGCGGCGAGGGCAGATGCGTCTCGGACTCACGTGCTACCCAGGTGGGTCCCTGTCTTACCCTGCCTCAGTTTGCCTTCCTATGGGATGGGTGCCGGCGGGCGGGTCTGGAGACAGAGGGGCCGGGCGGAGGCTCGGAGCAGGGTGCGCGGCCTCCCGCGGCCTGGCTTTGCCGTGGGCAGCCAGCGTCAGGCGGCCCCCGACCAACGCTGCCCCCGGCCGTGGCTCCTAGCTCCAGTCCTGCTCACATGGGGTCCGGGAGCCAGGGCCGGCGCTTCGGCCTGCGGGGGTGGAGGAGGGCCCCGGCCGGGCCACGGGCACCAGGCCACGCAGGGTGGCCGGCCCTACCTGCAGGTTCTTCCGCCACACGTTCACCGCCGCAAAGGCTAGCTGCATCTGCTTCCGGCGAGCGTCCTTGTGCCGCTTGTAGGCGATCTCGATGAAGATCAGGAAGATGCCAGCCACAATGCCCCCGGCCACCAGCATGAAGACCCCTGCGGGCCGGGACCCAGAGCCTCAGCTGTCGGCGGGTGCGGCTGGAGGGGAACGCGGTCGGGGAACGGGACCCACCTGCCATGTTCTCGAAGGTAAGAGTAGCAGGGGCATTGCTGCGTGAGTCACACTCCTGGTACCGCACCCACGTCTTGTCCAGGTCCTCCATGAAGCCGTTCTCGTGGGACCTGGGAGGGGCGGGACCAGAGTGTAGGGGTGGGGCCTGAGCGGGGCGGGGGCGGGGCCTAGCCTAAGCAGAGCCAGCGCGCTGGGCGGGGCGAAGGAGTGGGCGGGGCCTGGGTGGGCGTGGTGATCGAACGTGGGCGGGGCCTGGCAGTGTCCGAGGCCTGCGCAGGTGGGGTCGTCTGCCTCGAACCGAGGGGTTCTTGGAGAGCAAGGAGGGAGGTTGGTGGGGCTGCAGGTGAGGCGGACGCACTTGAGGATGGACAGGGAGACGTTCTGCTTCCAGGGGCTGTCCTTGCGCATGCCGATGCCGAAGCCAGAGCGGAAGAACAGCTCGCCTGTGGTCACCAGGTCGCACTTCTGCGAGGCCTCAAACTCCAGCACCGCCGAGTCCCAGATGAAGGCGTGCAGTTTGCTGCAGACGGGGACAGAGGTCACTGGAGCCCCGCGCAGCGGGGCTGCCCTCCACCGGGACGCTGGCACTCCTTCGTCCCGCCAGTCTGGAAACCTGACGACCAGCCCCATCCGGTGGTTCCCGTCCGGCCGGGACACACTTTTTCTCTAAGGTGGATGCTCCTGCCCTGCACCAGTGCCGCAGGCCCCGCCCCCCCGCGTACCGCCGGCCCCGCCCTCACTTGTCCCGCACGGCCTGGATGGCCTCGGCCGCGCTCTCGTAGTTGTGCTTCTCCATGTGCCGGTACATGGTGCTCAGTTCCACCTGCCGCCGGAAGTAGATGTCCACCGAGCTCTGCTTCACCGTCGCGTAGATGAACTTGTCCGAGGGGTTCCTCAGCTGCAAGGTCAGAGGGCGGGGGCTCGTGGCTCCTCCCCGGCCCCACCGGAAGCAGCCCCCCCCCCCCCGCGACCTCACGACCCGCCCGCGTCCCCAGCCGGGCCGGGCCTCACCCGCGGGTCGTTGATGCCCGTGATGCGCTCCTCGGGCCGGTCCAGCACCAGGAAGGCCGCCAGGTTGGCGGTGTAGGAGGCCACGATGATCATGGCGAAGCCGGCCCACACCATGCCCAGGATGCGCGCCGAGAAGCTGCGCGGGGCGCCTGCGGGCAGAGGAAGGTCAGCTCCGGACTCGCGGGCTCGCGGGGCCGTCGGCAGCGGCTGGGCGGGGACCTCACCTTCTCCGATGCCGGAGTTGAGCAGGACACCCCAGGAGAACCACATGGCCGAAGACAGTGTCAGCGCGTCCTCCTCCTCCTCCTCGCTGTTCACCTTGAACCGGCCGAAGGGGCTGCAGGGCGCAGAGGGCGGGTGGGAGAGGGCGGGCTAGGCGGCCCCGCCCCGTCCCTCCCCCGCCCCGCCCGCCCCGCACGCACGTGGAGGAGCTCGGCCCCCCGGGCCGCGCTCACCTGAAGCGGTCCAGCAGGTACAGCATCACGGCCACCACGTGCACCGACAGCCCCACCAGCAGCCACAGCGTGCTCTGGAAGGGCTGCATGAACGAATCCAGCGTGCTCCGGGGGATCTCCTGCGGGTGCACAGGCCGTCAGGGTCGCCTTGGCCCTCCCAGGACCCCACGCCCCACCGCGCCGGGCCCCCTGCCCACCTTCTTGACCAGAATGGTCAGGCCCTGGTACTTGAAGGGCTTCGAGAACTCGATGTACTGTGCGCGTTCGTTGTTGATGGTCAGCGGCGCCACGATCATGTCCGCCTGGCCGCTGAGCAGCTCGCCCATCATCCCGTTCCACTCCTTCTTATTGCTGTTGTTCACCTGCGGCGGCGACGCGGCCGGTGGCGGCGAACCCGGACGCGGCCGGCCCCACTCCCGCTTCTGGCCCCGCCCACTCCGGAGTCCCGCCTGCAGGCCCCGCCCACCCAAGGGCCCGCCCACCCAAGGGCCCGCCCCTCGCGAGACCCCGTCCGCCCCCGACCTGTCCCGCGTACCCGCTCCTGCGTGCCGAACTTGCCGTCGGCCACCAGGTGCACCTCGTACGTGAAGTTCATGGTCCGCGCCAGCTTGATGAGCAGGTCGATGCAGAAGCCGTAGCAGCACTGAGGCACCGTGTGGCGGGCTGCGGGGCGGGGGGTGGGAGGGCCGGTGACTGCGGGACTCGCGGCTGCGCCGTCCCGTGCCCCGTCCCCGCGCCGCGCGCCCCAGCCCCGCACTCACCGCTGCCCGGAGACGTGTCGTTGGGCCCCGTGCAAATCACTTTCTTGACGGGGTCCCCGTTGACCGTGAACTCCTCCTTGCACGTGCCGTCACTCAGCGTGGGCTTGACATACACGAAGGGCTCCTGGTGGATGGTCACGATCTGGGGGAGGGAGCGGAGACCCGGCCTGGACCACCTGCCCTCCGCCGCCAGGGGCGCTGTCCTCTTCTCGGCGCGCAGACTCCCCTGCAGCCCCTCCGAGGCCCCGACATTCCCCCTCCCGCCACTGCCCTCTCTGGAGCCTCATGCTCCGGGGGCCCGCCACCGGCCACCACACCAGTGTCACCTGCCTGCTGCCCCGAGACTCCCAGACCGCCCACGCTGTCTCAGCATTCGGAGGGCTCGTGGCCTCCTGAGACACTGCCCTTCTCCTGGCCCCTCGCCCCTTGGCTCACGGCTCATCACACCCGCCCATGAGAGGAGGCTGCGGGGGTGCCCGGTCTGGCCGGCGGCCTGTCTGACTTCTCAGAGATTGGGGAGCTCCCTGCCCCCCCACCCAAGCCTGCCTCACGGGGACAGGGCCATGCCCACTGACATCCGCTCAAAGCCTGTGTGGGACCTGGGGCCCAGGGGTCACTCCCGTTGGACCGCCCGGCCTCCCCAGCAGTGGGTCCTTGTCTGATCATCCATCCTTTGTCCCTTCCTCCCTCCCTCCCTCCATCCTTCCCCTGCTGAAGCCTTCCTCTCCCCCATGCCTGCCTCTTCAATTCAGGGCTCCTTGGGGCTCATGCTGGGTTTTTCTCTCCTCCCTGTTCTCCAGGGTGTAGGGGACATATCATCTCATTGGGAAGACGGGGCTGAGCCCAGCAGGGCATGCTGACAGGGGTGGCAGGGACAACTATTGCAGCGGATCCTGTAGGGAGCTGGGACTCATGAGGGGTGCCTCTGTGGAGGGTGGGGGTGGGGAGGCAAGCCACAGCCTCAGAGGGGAGGACAGCATTATGGCTCCCCGCCGTGGGTTGGGGGGATAGAGAATGCAGGTGGGGGTGGGGGTGTTTGGAGCCTCCGAAGGTGCCTATTGGCTTTTTGAACTTCCATCATGTTTTTCTATCAGATGGGGAATGTATGTTGGGGCTTTTCAAAAGGCAGTGAGAAAAATAAAAAGGAAAAAGCCATCTGAATCCGGCAGCCTAGGTGGTAGCAGGCCGTGACTTTCAGACGTGTCAGCGTGCAGTATGCGTGCCGCAGGGTGAGCTACTCTGCCCGGGCGGGTGGTCCTGGCGAGGTCTGGGCGAGCCCACGGGCCGGGCCGTGAGATGCTGAGGGCCTGGGGACTCCAGAGGAGAAGGTTGGTTGGGCATTTAGGGGTCCTGCCTTCGGTGATTGAAGTTAGGAGCCTGGCACTGGGGGGGGTGGGTCAGCATGGGGAGGGACACTGAGAGAGCCCCCTGCGTGGAGAGAGGGTCCCAAAAATGAGCCCCAGGAGCAAGGAGGAGAAGCTGTGAGGGATGAGGCCGCCCGCGCCAGAGGCCCCAGGAACAGGGTGCGGGAAGGAACGGCCCGCTGCAGGGAATGCTGCGGGGAGGCCAGGCCTGGAGGGACGGGACCACACACAGTCGTGATGGGAGGCCGGGACGGCTAGGACCACCTGGAGGAGTGATGAGGAGTGAGGACCAGGACTCGGACAGAGAGAGTGCTGAAGCTGCTGTCTACAGAATGACCACCCATCTGGCCCTCCGCCCATCAGCTCGTCCCCAGGGGAGTCCTGTCCTAGGCAATGGGGCTCAGAGGCCCCCTCTCCTCCCTCCATCTGCTCTCCCAGCTTCCTCTGCGGTGCCAGGTGTGCGCGAAAGCGGCCAGGTGCTGGTCCTGCCCGCTTCCTCTAGTCACTGTGGCCTCACTGTGCCCTCCTCTGAGTCTGAGGGGCCGGAAGGTGTCCTGGGTGGGGGTGCTGGGGCAGGCGGGAGCGTCCCCCACCTTCAGCCTGGTGGACATCTGGTACCCTCGGGGCTTCTCTGTCTCTCCGCCTGGCCAGATGATCTTCCTGTCATTGGGGATGACCTGGGGGTGGGAGGATGAGATGGAGGGTGGCCACGCAGGGGTCTTGGCCCCAGGACCCTAAGGCCCCAGCCCCCACCCCCTCATGACCCCCACCTACATGGGTGCCGTTGTAGATGCCCACTTGCACCAGCTTGCGGTTCTGCAGGTTCATGATGCTGTAGTTGGCAAACTTGCGGTCCCCGTCCTCGTTGAACTCCACGCGGCCGGTCACCCCGTCCGCGTACTTGGAGGACATCAGCACTCTGGGGGAGGGCGGCGGGTTGGACTTCTCAGGGACACGCCCCAGCCTCCTGAGCAGCCTGAGCCCCGCCTCCTGCCCCCGCCTCCCGCAGACACCAGGCCCTGGAGCTGTGAGTCAGACGGGCGAGCGGGCGGCATGGCCGTCTGCCCGCACCAGATGGACAGCGCAGCGATGGCAGCCGAGCGACTCCCGGGCGCCAGGCCCTGCTGTGAGGGCTTTCCGTGGGGGTGGACGGCCGACCCTCACGGCAGCGTGGAGGAGGCGGACGCTCAGGAAGGAGACAGCGGTCCGTTTGCCAGCGAGGGGGAGGCAGCATGCAGGTCCTCTGTGTGTGTGTGTGTGTGTGTGTGTGACACACCCATGGGGTCCTGTGCGCACACGTGATCCTTGTGTGGCGTGCACCCCCAGGCATGCACTCGTGGCACGTGTGTATATGCCTCGTGCCTCTCCGAGTCTGTGTGCACATGCGTGTGCACGCATGCACACGAGCTGCCTACTCCTACCGTTGTGTGTGTGCAGCTGTGACACCGTGCAGCTGTGACTCCCTCTGCACATGCTGGTCAGCCTAGCCACGGGTGAGACGGGAGACGGGCTGGGCCTGCCCACCCTGCTGCCTGGTATCCTGGGAGCTGCGAGTTACCTCCTGCCCCCCTGCAGCTATCCACTCGGGTTCCTGGCCCACCCTGGCTCTCTGCGGACTCGGGTGCCATCCTTGGGCTCCTGGTCTGACCTCCTGGGTCTTGGGAAGCGCCCAGCCCCCATCTACAGCAGAAGCCTCATCCCAAGGGCTGCCGGCCCCACCGCCGCGGCGAGAGGGGCTCAGTTTCGGGGTTGGCTGCAGTGTTGAAAGCAGTGGCGGCAGCGACAATCGAGCGTCTGTGTGAGTGCTGGAAACCGGGCGGAGGATTGTCACGGTGGAAGGGAGGTGGGGAGGTGACTGTATCTGTCAGTTTGCGCGCAGCGGGACGCGCTGGACCACCCGCCGAACAGCGGCTGCGTCCTTCTCGTGAGGGCCCCGCCCACTTCCTGCAGAGCGGCCCCGCCCACTCAGAGTGAGACCCCGCCCACTTCTCCGTGCGCGGCCCCGCCCACCTCTTGAAGAGCGGTCCCGTCTTCCAGATGTTGGTGTTGCCCACGCAGCCCCGCGGCGGGTCGGTGATGTTCTCCTTCTCCAGGAGCTCGTGCACGGCCTGGGCCACCACGCCCACCGCGTCGCTGATGTGCGCCGACTCGTTCTTGCCGTTGATGAGCTGCAGCCCGATGATGCCTGGGGCGAGCGTCCGCTTAGAGCCCGTAGGGGACCCCCGCCCGCCGGGACCCGAGAGGCCCAGCACTCACCGTCCGGGGCGTAGCGCAGCGCGTTCCCCGAGATCTCGCGCTCCCCCACCAGCCACACGTACCCCGAGCCCGTCATGTTCAGCATCGCTGCTGCGCGGTACACGGTGGCAGCGTCGTCCTCGCTGTGGGGCAGAGGGGGGTGACGGGCCAGGACTCCAGCCCTCCCTCCCCCAAGGCTGGCAAGGCGGCAGCTCCCGGTTCCCAGGTTCTCCTCCTTTCCCTGCCTCTCCCTCCCCCGCTCTCCTGGAGCGAGGCCTGGGGACACTGAGGGGTGATGGGGGCCAGCCACCAGCCCCAGCCTGCGCCTGGGCCAGGCGACCCAACAGAGGTCACGTGGAGTGGGGCGCAGATGTCCAGAGCTTCCTAGGCCTCTCTAGTTGGACCCCTGCTGGCCAGGAGCAGGGTCAGGGTGACCCAGGTGGATGATGGGTCCTTACGGGGTGATCACTTCATCACTGGGTACCAGGCGCTGTTCTAAGCGCTTCACACCGACGATCTTATTTAATTCTCACAGCACCCCTGAGAGCTACTACCCCCGTGTCAGAGGCGGAAACGGAGCCCCCCAGAGCACATGCGTGGTGATAAGTGGCACCGTGAGGTCTGCCCTGGGACAGTCCCCCTCCTCCTCCAGCCCGCGCTCCTATGATCTCCTGGACAAGCCACACCCCCTCTGGTTCTCCATGTCAAAACGTGAAACGAGGGGCTGGGGACTCTGAAGGCTGAGCAGATAGATGCTGGTGGGACCCAGCGTCCGGGCACTGCCCCGAGCAGCATCGCAGCAGGCCCTGGAGAGGAATGAGGGCAGCTGCTCATCTCCTGGAGTCGGCACGAGCCGCCGCGCTCTGCCTGCCGTCCGGGGCTGGGGCCACCGGCAGGACAAAGCGCAGGCAGGACTGGTTTTCCAGGCGCACACAGGCCTGAGATCTTGGAGTGTCCTCATCCTCATGGACGAACCCCTGCACACCCAGTCCCCTAGGGTTACGGTCTCCGAGGTCAGGACGAGGCCCCTGGGCCTGGGGGACTGTGGGGGCCACTGCAGGTCCTCCCCCTGCCTTCACCGTCCCTGTCCTGCCAGGCTGGACCTGACTGCCGATGGACCTGGACCACGACAGGCACTTTGCTTCTCCAGCGCGTGATTGGACGGACTGGCTGAGTACTCAGTTTTCACAGCAGCTGGCCCTAGAAGTCATGGGGTCCCGAAGCTGCCTAAGGGGTCTGCCTCTAAGGTTTTCAAGGATTAGCCAAGGAAGAAATAAAAGCCTTCGGTGTTTGCTCTATATGGCCGTGCTACTGTCAGATGTCAGCAACACTAAATAGAATGTTCCGGGCAGCGTCACACTGGTGACCCACACGAGAGCACCCATCCATGATCACCCAGCAAAGCCAACACCGTGCGTGTCGGGGCACAGCGTGCCCACTGTCCACGGTGCTCACAAAACCCGTCTGCCTGACACAATTCAGGCCTGGGACGTCCGACCTGGAGGAATGACACACTCCTGTGTTTGTAAGCGTGTAAACTGTTATCAATAAAACCGCTGCAGACAAAAGCCTGCTCAGTCCGTCCAACCGTTTTATGGAGATAGCTGACCACAGTAAAGACATTGCAGGAAAATAAAGAGGAAACGTGAGGAAATGAATTCCACGCACTGGGTAGAAAATTGGGGGTCAAAAAGTGATGGCGTCATGGGGTCTCTCTGCAAAATGCATGAAGCAGGAGCCGAATGCATCAGGTCGGAGAACCAGGGTCAAGGAGACCGTGTCTGCGGCTGCCCCGTCCTTGCCTTGCTGCCCTGGGCGGGGGAGCTGGGCGGGGCTTGCCTGATTAGAACTTCCCCTGGGCGGGGCTTGTTCTGGGCGGGGCTTGTTCTGGGCATGGCTTGTTCTGGGCGGGGCTTGTTCTGGTCTGCCCCCTGCTGTGGGACCCAGGAGCCCAGCAGGTGAGGGGAGGGGCTCCCTTCAGCCCTGAGAGCCCAGGGCCTTGTGTGGATTCAGGGCGGGTGTTGGCGGCTTATGGTTGACATGGGTGGTGCGCCCTGTGGGCAGTGTTAGTACCTGGGTGGGGTGTATGCCTGCGCGTAGTGTGTTGTGTGGTATATATGTGATGTACACACATATGCGCACTATGGATGTTGAGATGGAGTACATGCATGTGGGTGTGCACACACTCGTGTGCAGGTGTGTGCGTGTCTGTATATAAGGGTGTGTGTGGCGTATGTGGTGCTGTGCCTGGGTGTGTATGCATGGGATGTCTTGTGAGCAAGAGTGCATGCTGTACGCATGGTATGTGTGAGCACGTCCATGCATCGTGTGTGGTGTATATAGGCATGCACATGTATTTATGGGTGTTTACATGTGTGTGACATGTACACATGTGTACATGATGCACATTCATGTGTGTGTCGTGTGTGTGTGCTTGGCATGTGTTGTGTGTGGTGTGTACATGGTGTCTGTGCACGTGTGTGGTATGTGTGTGAATGCGTGTGTGAGTGGTGTGAATATGCTGTGTGCCTATGCGCATGTTTGTTTTGGTGTGTGGATGCATGTGTGTGTGGTGTACACATGTGTGTACATGTGGTGTACATGGTTTGTGCATGTGACGTGCACATGATTCGTGCACATGTCTCTGTGTGTTGTGCGTGTGCAACTCTCTGCTGTGACCATGTCCCCTGCCCTGGGCCGGCCTCTCTTTTGGAGCCATATCTAGCAAACTCGTCCTTGCCCCAAGGCAAGACCCTCTCAGCCCTTGTCCAGGGGCCTTCCCTGTGCCTGCAGCGTGTGGCACAGGGTCACCCTGACCAGAGGGAAGAGAAGTGCCCACTCTCAGCTGGGACCTGGGTGTGGCAGGGCTCTGGTCTGTGTCCTGGTGGCCTCTGTAATTACAAGGTACGGATTGGGCAGGTTGTTTGGTGTGACCTCATCCTTTGTAAAAGTGTCCAACAGCTGAACACCTATGCTTTGGGCAATGGCATGAAGGGGCCTTCTGATAACCCGGTCAACTGTCCGTTTGCCCATCTGTCTGTCCATCTGTTGTGTCCCTGTGTGCGTGCGAGGGTGGAGTTGCTCTCTGCTTTCTAACCAGAAGAACCCTGGTGCGCCCATACATTCATCCTTCCACCCCTCGGCATCCTCCCCATCTCTCCCTCAAGCCCTATGATGAGAGGAAGTGCAAACAAGTAGAGAAATAAGAGGGTCTTAGCAGCGCTTATTCTGGGCGGGGCTTGTTCTGGGCGGGGTTTGCCTGATTGGAGCTTTCCCTGGGCGGAGCTTCATTGGGCGGGGTTTGTTCTGGGCGGGGTTTGCCTGGTTAGAGCTTTCCCTGAATAGAGCTTCCTTGGGCGGGGCTTGTTCTGGGCGGGGCTTGCCTGATTAGAGCTTTCCTTGGGCGGAGCTTCATTGGGCGGGGCTTGTGCTGGGAGGGACTTTCTCTGGGTAGCGCTAGCTCTGGGTTGGGATTGTTCTAGGTGGGATTTTTCTCTGGGTAGCGCTAGCTTTGCGAGGGGCTGTGAACCCCTGACCTTGCCTGAGCACTTCCTTAAACCTTTCTCTCTAAGTCCTCCCCACAGTGCCCAGGGTTGGATGGTCAGTGTGGACGAGCGTCGTGTGACTCCGAGCCTCCAGCCTTAGTTTAACCAAAGTAAAACAGGGGTAGGGGTTGGCGGTGGGATATTAGCACCTTCTCGTGCACCTGTGTGCGTGCAAGAGTGGAGTTGCTCTCTGCCTTCTAACCAGAAGAACCCTGGTGGTCCCGCCCTGTGCTCTGCTCAGGAGTCGGGGTGCTCCTGATTCTGTGCCAGAGGTTTGCTGACTGGATGTGCAAATGGACATCTGCCTTGGAACTCAGAATGTTGCTGGCTCTTCCTGGCCTGCAGGACAGCAGTGTTTGGGGTGTGTTCCTTTGAGCGAGTGACCCCTGCTATTTTTGTCACCTCCTTGGAACCCAGTAGAAAGTCTATGGCATTGAAGACGGTGGGATGGTTCCGCCCAGGCGCCCCTGCCTGTCCCATTGGGTGGGGTTCTCCCTTTTTCTATTCCGGGTGGCCTGGCCTTTCCCTTCTCAGAACTTAGCCATTTACAGGTAGGCTCAGCCCTGTCCGAGGGCAGCCTGGCTTTCTTGAGCCCCTGTTAGGTGCCCCTTTCACTCTGCCTACTCCAACCACCCCAGTCCTTCAGTCCTCGGGTTCTGGCCCGCTCCTTGCCATGGACCTTCCCACCTGGGCTCACCTCGGCTCACTTACACACCCACACATCGCTTCTCTGGTCCCTCCTCCAGACCCCAAACCCCCAAAACCCTGTGTCACCCCATCTATCGCCGGGGCCCTGTTTGCCTTCCTAAGGGCAGGGTCTCATACACAACCCATCCCCCAAAGCCCAGCTCAGGGCAAGCGGCAGCAGATGGCTGTGGAAGGAAGGAGGGACCCAGGGAGGGATGGACAGGTAGAGGGCGTCCCACCGGCCAGGTTGCCAGGTGTATGTGGCAGGGGCTCTCCTTGGCAAGGGCATTTTGGAAGCTGAAGCTCAATTTCAGCCCAACAGTGCCCCCGGCCCTGGCCTAAGAGGTGGGCTCCTGGCCCAAGTGCAGCCTGGGTAAAGGGAGGGGAGGGGCCCAGCCCAGCCTCACCTGGCAGAGAGGATGATCACCCGGGCCTCCAGCTCCCGCGCCTCCATCAGCAAGGCCGTCACATTCTTGGTCCCCGGGTCGAACTGCAGCACCTTCTCAGCCTGTGTGGTGTGAGCAGGAGCATTAGCAGGTGGCCAGGGCAGGGGACATAGCGCCTCAGGGGCGAGAGTTGGGCCGTAGCCTCTAGGAACCCCGAGGCAGCTTAGCTAGGGCTGCCTCGGCCTGCACCTGCCACCTGCGCTGTCCACCTGCCTTCCTGGCTCCTCGCCTGCCCTGGCCTGGCCTCACTCATCCTTTCTTCGGCCTGCTCGCTCCTCTACGCCACTCTCCGCTGTCCGTATCTCTCTCTCTGCGCCTGTCACTCCTGTACTCTTTGCACTGAGCATGCAAGCTGAAGTGGGCGGAGTCTCAGAAAGAGCGTGCAGCGGTCACAGGAACTGGAAGAGTTTTGGAATGCAACTGGGAGCAGAGACGGGGCTGGCTTTTCCAAAACCGCGGGAGGTCCTGTCCGGCCTGACTGCACAGGCCCCTGCGGGGAGCGGCCCAGACCCCAGCAGGCAGGCGGGCGGCTGGACAGCGGGCTCCCTCCTGGGTTCCACGAGGAAACCCGGGGGGCCCCCGAAGATTCGCATGCACTTCTGGGAAGGCAGCTCCTGCCGCCGTGCCTGCCTCTCAGGCGCAGGCCGAGGCCGAGGCCGCGGCGGGTGGGCCACGGGTACCCACGCAGCCCGCGCCCGGCCTGTGGTCCTGCCTGCGGCTGCCTGCCTCACAACCTCGCTCTCCTCACTGCTCGGGCCTGCGTCTGGGCCGGCCCGGAACACAGCCCTGGTGGCCGAGGCGCCTGAGGCCAAGGCTCCCTAGTCGGTGGGTGGCGTGCACGTCCATGCATATATACCTTGGGTCCGCGCTTGTTGTCATAGGACAGTTGGTCGAGGTTTTCATAGTTCCTTTTTTTACTCTGATGAATAATGTGCACAGAGAAAATATGCAGACACAGAAGAAGATTATAAACGGTTGAAAATGACGGCGCTAAAGCAATCACACCACCTCCTCGGCACGTCTGCAGATGGGCACGTACCTGGAGCTCGCAAACACCTAGGCCCGGGGCGGGGCTGGGGGCGGGGCGGTGCTGGGGGAAGGGGGGGCGCAGGGGCCACTGCGGCTCCTGGCCGGGGAGCTGTGCTCGTGGACATGGTCATGCGCGGAAGGAAGGGAAACCCTGTCTGCGTCCGCACCAGACGGATCCCCTTGGGGTCCCATCTGCCGCCCCCCGCCCCTGCCGTGCCCCCGCTGTGTGGCCCCGCCCCCTGGCAGTCCTGCGTGGGGCGTGAGCGGCCCCTCCCCATGCCCTGTCCCTCCGTCCCCCTCCTCCCCGAGTCCTCCCTCCTGCCTGTCTCAGGTCCGCGTGTTCTGTCCTCACTACCCTGCACGCGCACACCCCTTGGCCCACGTGTGCACGGGAAAGCGAACGTGACAGGAGGCGGCGTACGTGTGCGTGTGCGTGTGCGTGCGCGTGTGCGTGCGCGTGCACGGGGGGACGGCATCTTCATGGGAGCGTCAGTCCACAGAAGCCCGTGAGGTGGGGAGTGAGGGCCGGGGCTGTCTGAGCACTGCTTTGTGTGTGAGTGTGAGTGTGTGGGTGTGAGTGTGAGTGCATGCATCCATCATGCGCGTGGGCTGCTGTGCTCAGTGTGCTCACGGGCCTCGTGCCTGCGTGCGCGTGCCCGGGTGGGGCCGTGGGAAGGCGCGTGTGAGTCCGAGTCTGGTGGGAGGTGTGAAGTGTGGGACACACTTGGGAGTGAGAGACGGTGCTTGCGGCTGGGTGTGCAGGGGTGTGACTGATGAGCGCGTGTGAGCGTGCCTGCTGGGTGCGGGTGGGGCCCCCAGGCACCGGCAGCCAGCCCTCCCTCCCGGCTTCGGCCAACCCCCCACAGTGGGGCCCACTGGCTTCACCCCCCCCAATCTGCGCCCTCTATTCCATGCAGGGGTCTATGGTGACTTGGGGCCCCGAGCACTAAGCTTGTTGAAGCCAGCTCTGACTTTGCAGAGGGAACAGGCTTCCCGCCCCCCCAGCCTGGCCTCCCTCCCTCTCTGCCCAGCCTGGCCTCCACCCAGTCCCTGGGCGTGGGGGAAGGGGCGGGGGGGGGGCTGAGCACTTCTTGGCTGGGAGAAGGGCCCCCCTGGGCCTCTGGTGAGCCCCAGCTCCTCCTCAGGCTGGCCTTGGGTGTGAGCGAGAAGCGGGGGTCACCTGGACCCCCAGAGACCACCACTCGGGTCTCTCGGCAGCCCCACAGAGTGGGGGTGGGCTGGGGCAGGGTGGTCAGTGTGTCCTACAGCCAGACAAGCCTCTCCCTGGACCCTAGGAGGAGCCCCGCCCTGCAGTGAGAAGTGAGAGGGGGCGGGGCGGCGGGATCGGTAGCGGGGTGTGGCGGCCTGAGGTGCGCTGGGCCCAGACTGGCGGGAGGGGGGGGGTGATGTCGGCGGAGGGGGCTTCCGTGAGGGCCGCGGGCTGCTGTGAGGTGGAGGGCTACGGGGGAGGCAAGGCCAGCGTGAGGACGTGGAATGGGTCACAGCAGGGGGAAACAGGATCCTTTGGGACGGGGCATAGTGCGGCGTCGCCATCCCTGAGAGGGGCGCCCCGAGTGCTGAGCTGGGCGGGGCGGGGCGGGGCGGGGTGTTTGCGGAGCTCCAGGTGGTCCTGCCCTCGCCCCGCAGGGACTGACACGAAGGAGATTTCGACTAATGGCAAAAGCGAGTGAAATGAGCCGAGGACAGGCTGGGGCGGGCTCGCCAGACGTGGTGGTGCTGAGCATGCGGAATGGAGAGAGTGTGCACACACGGGCCACAGACACAGCGCAGCCGCCGCTCCTCCTGCGGCGCGAGGCGCCCCCCGCCCGCGCCGGCGCCTCACCTTGGACTCCCGCTCCTCCAGCAGCGTCTCCAGGCGCTTCTGTGCCGCGCGGCCCTCGTGGTCGTCGCTCACCAGCAGGATGATGTGGTTCCAGCTGTAGACGCGCATCATCTCGAACCAGACGCTCGACTGGTGGGAGTAGGGCGGCACGGTGCGCAGGAAGCTCAGGTGGATGCTCTGCGGGCAGGTGGAGGCTGACGGCCTGGGACCCGGACGTCCCGCGCCCCGCCCCCGCACCCCGCGTCTGAGCGGTGGGCCCCGCGCTCCCCGCGCCCCGCCTGGCGGAGACCGCGGGTCTC